>JAQFVV010000137.1:1691754-1922160 GCA_028023455.1 Epiperipatus broadwayi | reverse complement strand
CTGACCGGTCTATCCCGCCAAATTTAAACTTTTTGGTATCGAATTGTGTGTGTAGCAATATTAAAAATGTATAAATATATGTAGAATTCAGCATAAACACGCACACATTTCGATCTCAAATTAAAGGCAATAAATAGGGATAAAATAGTATAATTTAGATTTCTTTTAGTTATATAATTTTGTATAATTTTAATCATTTATTTTGGATTATAAAGTTCGTATTTATTGCTTTGTTTAAATTTCGTTTAATAATAATTCTAAAAAAATCTGATGTAATATTTAATTAAAAGTTAAAATAATCTTATGTTCCCTTTTTGTTTTTGAAATTTAAAAGCATCAGTCAGTGATAGATAATAGATTAATTAAAGAAAAATTCCCAAAAATATAATTAGTAAATGTAAAATGTAAACAATAGAATGGCAGCTTTCTTTAATTAAAAACCAACAAAATGCATTGATTATCCTCAGGGCAGATTAAGTAGAACCTAAAAATATCTTAACAAAATGTGAGAGATCAAGATAAGAAAAGAGGCCATCTTAGACTTGCTGGAGACATTCACTTAAACTTTAGCTTTTGCTCTCGATCACTGAGAGTCTCCAAAAATAATAAAATAATTTGTTCCTGCCAAGGTATGACCGAGTAAAGCACCTAGATTATTCTCCATCGGGAGGTGGCCTATCGGATGTCGAACTTTCCATTGCCCATCATAAATTCACCATGAAGATCTGCTGCCTGAAATAAATGAGAAAGCTGCTGCTGCTGTGAAAGTAAAATGAAACGTCTAAATACCAGAAAGAATTGCCACTCATGAACTATTTGCTACTTAACCAATGGACTCGGAAAACTTCTTATAAAACAGGTACCTGTCTGTGTTCAAACTCTAGAGTACTCTAATAATATGCTATAGCTCTTCTTCATACTACTTATCTAAATTATAAAATGTAAAACTACCATATGTATAACTAAAACTGAATAATTAATTTAATATGTAAATTTCTCTAATAATCTAGCTTACCTCACTCTGTCTTTCTTAAGTGAGTATTTCTCAAATCTACATTCTATCTATAGTTATTATTTACTTATTGCATGCTCATAATCGTCTCAAATTTCAAAGTTTAAATCTATGATCACTTAAAACAATGAATGCGTGTCCAATTTCTCATTAATATTTACTTTCCTAAATAACTTTACTTTCATATAAATCGACACGCATTCAGTGCATCATTATTGTAATGCAGGGTCTACTTACTTCGTAAATGGCTGGCATATTAGTTGTAATAACTCCCAGTTTATATATATTTTGTATTTATTAAATTTAATGAATAATTCTAGAAAATCCCATTTCTTTGAGAGTCGCCAGAGTTCTTGAGTAAATGTTGGTAATGTAGGGCCAAGTCAGAAACCTATTTAAATCTCATCATAACCGTTTATACAGTATACGTGTTACGTTTTAGAGACGCAATGACCCATTCCACCGTGAAATTTCCGGATTCTTCAGGGTTGAAATTGACGCCAGTCGTCCTACACAAGTGGGCATAATGGGTGCTCCCGTAGGACTTGACAATGTCATGCAGCCAGCCGGCAAAACTGCGACACGGACCGCTTGTCCCTGGTTATGCTTATGTGACACTTTACTTTGTCTGGGCCGATGGCAGAGACCAGCCCGACATTCTTATAAACTCATTCACGGCATTGCAGTTTCGATATACTGCCATTCCATATCGCCTTTCTAAAGCGTACCACGTGTTCCTTTTTACTTAGTTTTATTATTCTATATATCAACTCCGCCTCTGCATTATCTTCATAATTCACTCTCAAATAAATGTTTGCCCTTAGTCATAAAATAAATAGTTTAATTAAATAAATATATGTCCGCCGCCACTCTTAAATCTTACTTTTAGACTCTTGCATTGCAAAGGTATAAATTCCCCAAGGCATGCATTAGAAATACTTACTCGAGAATTTTAGGTAGCTAGATTACGCCTTCAAATAAATGTATTCCTTTTGTAAACATTACAGTATCGGAAATACCGCTACTGAAATCCTCAATATAAAATAATGTCTAAATAAATAAATGTATTCTTTAAAATATAATCATGTCGCAAATCCCGCTACTGAAGCTGTTAGTCCATAAAATATTATTAGATTGTTTTATTAAAATGTATTAATAAATAATTTTAAACTATACGTCTGCAGTTACGTTTCATTTATTCGATACCTATTCTATATAATATTTCCTCGATTATGTAAATATGAATGTTTAATTAATATTAGTTTGATTATTGGCTAACTCGAGAATAAAATCATGAGTCTCTTGCATATCCCTGACCACCGTGCCTAAGGAAATATTTACTAATGTTGCATCAGATGCGTTGTTTCGTGGATTGTATTGTGGAACTCTGTAACTTTTTAGACTCAATAAAGTTTTGCTTTGAAACATAATAATAATAATAATAATAATAATAATAATAATAATAATAATAATAATAATAATAATAATAATAATGATGATGATGATGATGATGATGATGATAATAATAATAGTAATAATAATAATAATAATAATAATAATAAAAACTTGTGAAAATATTGAAAGTTAAAAAAGGTAAGGAAAGTCTGATCAAATATTTATGTGAAAAACTATTCGTTACAAACTATTGTACAACTTTAAAATTTAAATTTATTTTATTGAGAATCTCTACAATCGGTAGAATAAATAAACAAATGAATAAAGAATGAACAAATATAAATATATTTCTGTCATTTGTATATGTATGCGAGTTATTTACCACCCTAATAATCTTGTGTGCAGTAATAACAGTGAGAATTGTCCAATTAAATCATTATCATTGATATGATGCGTTAAATAAGACAATGAGTAGTAAAAAGATTATATGAGATACGGTAATTGTCTGCAATGGTAATATTTCTCACCTGCAAACAAAGTCGAATAATTTTGGTAAGATACAGAATTAGAAAATCATGGGAGTTGATGAATTATCTTTAATAAACTAACATTAAATGGTCAAATTTTGAACATTCGCGTAACAGAATCTAGAATCCAGATAAAGAGACCAAAACTTGATGAGACTAGGAGTGTGACATCCCAAATCTGACCATGCTTCAACTCATCTGCCAGAACTCCAAGACTCAAGCCCCTACAAGTGACTATGCTTGAAGTTACATGTACTTTTATTTTTTGTGGCTGGCATAGGACAGGGAGAAACAGGAGACTCGGGGATTTAAATATATATACTAACTAATTTAACTACTACCAGCATGAAATCAAAAATAACATTCAGAAATTATAATCAATGCATAGATGGTTATATCACACATACACACACACATATATATATATATATAATTAACTAAGACTGAATTGGATTGAAATAGTAACAAGAAATCACACAAAAAACGAATAAATTTAACATATATTTATTAACTAAATAGAACATAAATTAATGTGGGAAAAGCATGCACACTTTATAACATGAGGATTTAGCATATCTTATCATTAAATCTTTAATTATTAATATGAGTTGATATATTTAAAGAATCACTAAGCAGTGCCTAATTTAGGTTATGCCAATTCCTATTGAAAGGGGTAGCTACTATTGTAAAAATGCTGTACTAGTCTTAGGCAAAATATTTATTGTAACATTATTAACTTAGTAAATTATGAGCATATAAATCAGTTCAGGGTTAAATTTCAGTTTAATACTGAATAATTAACTTATAGGACTTGGAATTGGCTATACTAGGTGATCGATCTCTACAGCCCTGGCGAATTACAATAACAGAGTGCCCTGCAGATAGATAGGAGTCAAGGGTTTTCGTGATAAACACTGGTACCCTGAGACTGCACATCTTGCTGCTAAAGGTTAGAGCTGGCTAACACTACTGCCCGGAATTATATGTCAGGTCTTATTTGTGCACATTCCAAAAGAAGATAAGATGGGTTAGACTTGCCTATGGGCCCCATTGTAAGGAGAAGAGGCAGCAAAATGTGAACATTGAATGATAATTAAAGATATCTAATTCCACCAAGTGAAGATATGACATTAATTAAGATTTCAGAAATATGGGGTAATAGCCTGGTCAATATTACTATTAGGAGCCAATTCTGACAACACTATATAATCAAGTGATATAAGAAAGATAATGAAAGATAAAACTCTTGTTTATAGGTCTCAATCTATACATAGAAATTATTATGAGGGAGGGGAAAGTATATTTGATTGACTGGCCAAATAATTGGTGAATATACTTTCATATTACTAAGAATAGTACATTACTCTATTCATAAAGCCACAGTACATTTAGAATCTAATAAGAATTATAGGAATTCGAACCAGCAAGCATGGAGAATGTCATTAAGAAAACAGTTATGGGAAGTTATTTGCAATTATATCTTCAAATATTTATTACATTTAAATGCTTGCTGCTTCAAGGCATTGGCTTATAAATAACAAAATAATAGTAAATAAATATTATAGGCACAACCGCAGTGATAGACAAAGAATTTAGATTAGATTACATTTAGTTTAAATAAGATATTTAACAAAAGATAGGTAAGTTACAAATTATACTTTATTTACTTTAACAAGAAGTTATAATGAAATTATTTTATAGAGTTTAGAAAGTTACATTAATTTTATCTTTAGCTAGCTTTAAACTTTAAGTGAGGGTTAAACTTTAGAAAATAGTTATCGGAGAGCTCTGCAGTTATGGATTGGCATTACCGACTAATTTCTGGATTGGATAAGCAGGTGTTGACTTTCAGGTATTGTGGTGATCTTCTTGAGCGGGTATAGTGTCTACATTATGGATGTAGGCTGTTGCTGAATGGTTTCATGTTATATCTCTGGTGATTGAAGCACCGTCTAGCAGCAGGCACCCTATTCTTCCATGGATTTAGAAGCAGCCATCATCTTTCTCCAGTCAGATCTTTCAAAGATCAATCTGATGTGGATTAGGTATAGCGACATTCTTCTAAAATTAATAACTCCATAATGCAAGCTTACAATATATCTTATTTATACTTTTCTTGCAAAGCACTTAACTAGAGAAGAATTTATTTTGCTTGGGAACCCATTAACACTAAAATATTACATTAAATTATAAGATTTCCTGATTTGATCAAAATACATTTGTTTAGGCTTCCAGGGTGCCTTAAATCCTCCTCTAGGTGTCCAATAGTGCTATTCCAGTGATTTTAATGAATATACTTTCGCCACAAACGAATTTGAACTTTCAAACTTTGATTTAACCACAAGTGCGGTGGACGTAATGCAAATTTGTTTAAGGCTAAATTTTTATTTTTAATTAATTTAACTAAAAGTTTTTTGCTCTTTTTACAAAACTAAATCACGCCACTTTATATACATTATTATATAAGGTGAATCATACATCCACGTACGAATTTATATTTAATAAAATTACTAAATTGACCATTTCTACAATTTAAAATTAAAACAACTCATTTCTTCTTAAAATATAAAATTTAAACCATTATATTCATTGTAACACTTACTAGCCTATGTATGTACAGCATTTATTCATATGTGCATATATAATGATGCGCACCCAGCCATGATAGTAAGGTTTATACATTTATTTTCAGAAATGAATATTTTAATAGGGTTTGAATCCAGAACAGATAGGTTTGATTGTTAAAATAAAATGTGCAATGGGAAGGGATTGAACCTGACCGTTGCAATATCAAAATGAAAGCAAGTTTTTTATACACTAAATCATATTCAATGAAGTCTAACAACATATGAAAAATATACTTTTATATAAATTAAATTTAATATATTGATACAAAAAATATTAAACGCGTATCTTCAATAAATTATTTTTATTTTTATATGTGATGATTACGAATACTTTATAAATCTTATTGTGCAACTGTGATAATGAAGATTAAAATGAATTCTCAATTTAGACTGAGATCTAATGCTTGTAAAAAGAGATCCCAAATCTTAACATGATATCTGTATTGCCTATCTTGAAATCAATCCGCATCTTTTAAAGTATAGATAAATAATTTGAGTTATAAAAATTAACCACTAAAATATTTATTAGAAATAGATAAAAGGTATTAAAAATCTATTAACCAAAACTGAATAATTTTTTGAGTTGTGAATTAAAAAATCTTACTTTTAATTGAAATACCAACAACTTTCCATAATAAATACAATTATATATATCTCATCCTGTTGTCAAAAAATATTGAAGATAGACAAAGAAGGGTTAGCAAAAGCCATTAAAAAATGGAGAAAAAATTAAATAGTAATACTCCAAATCCAAACATGCATAGATACTTTTATGTTAAATTATAAGTAAGCATGAATGTGGAAAATATAAAAATAATCTACATTAATTAAACAATTTGTTTTTAACTTAAATAAATTTTTTTTAAATAATTTTTTACATATATAGAATCTAATTAGCATTTCAGATTAAATAGTTTATAATTATTTAGATAAATTAAAAGCAATTTATAGATAAAATTTTTATTCTGAGTTAATTTTTCATTTTCAAAAAATGAGAAAACATCAAGATAGTTATTTCTTTTCTTTTTTTTTCTCCATTTTTTTTGTACACCTATAGATCAATAAAGCCTTTTGAAACATAAAAAATTGAGAAAACGTTTATAAATTATTAATTTTGCTTTCTAATAAAATAATAATGTTAATGCAGAAAATGATTAATTTAAATGAGAATAGAATTTTGTTGTTCATTATTTTAGATATCCAAGATTTAATTTATTTGTTTACTTATTTTAATTATTTCTCAAAGCTCAAAACTTGTATTTTTTAACACAGTTTTGAATAAAATTTAAATATATTTCATTCTAAAAAACCTATAAATGGAAGAGAAGTCTAATTTTTAAGGTAGGGGTATGCAAAAAATGTGCATTAATAGTAGGAGAAATTAATTAGATTGTAATGTTTATAGATTGTGGGAAGAAATGCAGATATCAGAGAGAATGTTTAACCCAGAAAATGCATTTATATATTCAACATGTGTGAATAATAATAATCTTAAAAAACCTCTCTTCTATGACTGTTGTCTTTCCTCATTCAGTTAAGTTACTAGAATACTCTATGTTCTTATTACTTTAAACAATAAATCTATAGAACCTCAGAATTTTATTGCATATTCCAATCTAATTTAATCAAACCATCAGATAAAAGCTATTTTTTTGAATTGTTTCATTTCCAAATATAAAAAAAAAACAGCCAACACTTAGACCAGCATTTCTCAACCTGTTTTGGTTCGTGTACCACATGGTAGTACATCACGCTAAATTGTACCACTTCGTAAAAATAATTGTATTTCGTGAAAATTGTTATTGCGAGTGTGTTATTTTATTTGCATTATAAATATTATAGGGTGACCATGTATGTATTCACATCTCATAATGAGACAGATTATATTGAAACATGCCTAAACGTCACACCAGATAATAAACTCACTGAAATTATAAACTCACTGTAACATATTTATATGTATGTGTTTGTTCAAAGTTTCATATTTTTTCCAAAATAATTTATTAAAGATTACATTATTACATTAAAGGTTATTTGGTACATATTTTGTTCAAAGTGTTTTCTCATTCCTTCATTTGGTTTTCCCGAATTTGAGTCTGTTTTCTCTTTTCAGAGCATCTTGCTATTGGTTGGGGCCATGGAGAGGATAAATCAAGCATGTCCCAAGTCATGGTAAAAATAACCTCAGGGATTATCAGGCTATCTCTTGTTCTTGTTTTCTTTATATTGTTCAGCATGAAGTTAATAGGATTAAAATTTTGATGATTAAATACTAGCTTACATCTAGTAATCCACAATAGATGATCAAGAATTAATGAGAGTCTAATTTCTGGGTATGATCCTTTTCTGATACATTCTTTCAAATTAAATAATTTAGATTGATTTGCCTTGATCCAACTCATTATTTATCTACTATTTTGTCATATTTCATTTACTAATAAATGGTTTTAATATAAACACAAAATTATAAAAAACCAATTAGTATATTTTCTTATCATAATCAAATATTTTTATAAAATAAATTTAATGAGATTTTTGTGCTTGTGTCGAACAACATAATTTTTTGAAATTTGGTTCAAAAGAAGCAAGTCTACAGCTGCGTTCAATCTGTTTCAATACTTATTTTTTTAAAAATATATGAAGAAAAAGCTCTTCCTACTAATTCCGTACTAGTAAACGGTAATAATAATTTAAGAGATTTCTCAGAAAGTTGTTCATATTCTTTACTGTTTAACCAAAAATTAATTAGATTGTGTCGTTTGAATTCTGTCACATGATAATTCTATGAAATTTTATTTATCCTTTATTGATAATGATGTAGCTTTTTCTAAATTTTCTGCATAGAAGGGGTTTGAAATCCAATTATCATTTGTGTTTTCAGGTTTTGGAAAATATTCCATGAAAGACCATTTTAATCCTGTTAAATGTGCTATTATATTTTCTCGTATATCTTGAGACAGACTAACCTTATTTTCAAACAAAAAAATATGTAGAGTTTCGATTACTTCTAGTTGATTGTTTTCGATACTTATACATATTATTGTTTCCAAAAATCTAATTTCTTAATCATACTTTCAATTTTATCATTAACATTAAAGATCGTTATCGACTGTACATATTAACAACTTTACTGTATAATATTATTAATTAAAATAATTTTTATGAATTATAGGAAAAAACGTTTTTATATTTTTATGATTTAATTTTTTTTTTTTATGTCCGCCATTAGTGATTATTTTTCGTGTACCACCAACCAGCAACTCGAGTACCACCAGTGGTACGCATACCACAGGTTGGGAAACACTGACTTAGACAATCCCAATATAGATAATAATCAAGAATTTCAAACTGGTGTCAAGGCAACCTGGAATTTGTGATTGGTTTCTAATTTTTTTTTTTTCATAAAAAAAAAAAAAAACTATTAGAAACCAGTTATCACTTAGACAATCCCAATATAAATAACAATCACAAATTCCAGGTTGCATTGACACCAGTTTGAAATTTTGGATTGTTATCTCTATTGGGATTGTCTAAGTATTGACTGGTTTCTAATGGTTACTTATAAATCTGTTTAGTCATCAGCATTATTACACTTATTAAATATAAAAAAAAATACAGTATCTACACATGAAAATTAAAGAATTTTAGCAGTGAGTAAAACATATTAACAATAATGTCACTTCTAAGCAAAAAATATGAAAAACGTGAATGCAACTTTAATTATTTTGTGTTTATTTCTTGAACTTTAAAAGAAAGAACATTATATTTATATATAAAAAATATTTTTTCTAGTGTAAAATTTAATATTCCATGCCTTTAAAAGTTATTTTTAATGTGTGATTTTAATTTACATTTCATTTATTTATTATGTAAAATTGAAAGTATTTTTAGTTAAGTAGAAAAGAGGGAATAGATCATTTTTAAGTGTGATTATATTTTAAAGTTCTTTGATAAATTCTTAAAATAAATAAGATTTATTCTAAATTAATTTTTTTCCAGAAATTTAAAATGCCTCTATTTTATTGAAAAATTTACAGGCATATAGTAAAAAATGTATTCACTAATATCAAATATACAAATTGGTTTATTTAACTCATCAGCTAGTGAAAATATTTTTATTGTTCTCTGGTGGCAATTATTCTGTAATAGAATAATTAATTGGATTTGATTTATTAGAAATATAAGATTACAAATAGTCATATTTGAAGTTTTCAAATTTAGAAAGAATAATAATAATAAATAATTCACTATATACATTCTACTTGTATTCAAATAACAATAATAATGAATTGTTTTTGCTTGGAGGATATAAAGAAAAATTGGCTCAGCTGATGAAAAAAAAACAAAATTAATGAAATCTTTGTTCAATGATCATTCTTTTCAAAATTGAATAAATTCAAATTCGGTTCTAAAATTTAAAATTGCATTTATAATTTTTGCAAATATTGCAAACATTGCAGGGTATTATCTTAAAAAGGATGGTCTTCCTGCTATAGTTTACTGCTTACTATTATGATTGAATTTGTTATGTTTTTAAAAATAAAATTTGTTAGAATAAAATCAAATTGTAATAATATATCCATGATAATATGTTGAACTATTTCCATCATCTATTATTAAATGTTGAATGTCTAGAAAATTTTAACTTTTTTTAAACTTTTCAAATACAAATAACTGTTAGTAATAGCACACAAATAGACAACACAGGTGAATAGATTACACAATGTTTTGAATGATATTATTGTCTACTTTTCTTCAGGTGTTGCTGGCCTGACCATTGACAATACTAGCGCAGGAATTGAACTTATGCCTTTAGATTTTTGAATATCAAATTTTAAGGCTGCCTTTGACAGAATAGCTCAGTCAGTTAAACTACTGCTTTAAAATTCAATATTCAAGAATCTCAAGTTTATTTCCTCTGCTAGTATTGTCACTGATCAGGCCAGCATAACCTGAAGATGGATGGTGAATAATACAACTCAAAATGTTGTATAATCTACTAACATGTGTTGTCAATTTGTGTTATTATTAATAAGTGTTTGTATTTGGAAAGTGTAAATAAAGTTTAAAATTTTCTAGACATTCAACATTTAATCATAAATGATGGAAAAAATCCAACATATTATCACATCTAAAATATGATCATCACTAATCTTCATATAAATATTAATGTAATAATATATACTTTTTAAACATAATTATTATACAAATATTGCAGAAAACTAATAATAAATATTTAAATAAATATGAAACGAAAAGTTGGATGTACAATTACACTAGCAACAGCTCTTTATCAATCATCATCTAATAGGCTTAGTTCAAATCCTTTGAAGTTTATTTTCGCTGTAAACTTCTATTTCAAATTATTTATGAACTAATAAATCTGTACTGTTTCTATGCAAAAACAAACAAATAGCATTATATGTAGCCACAGGAGAGTGAAGAAAAGTTGAAGGGCCATCTTCACTATCTTCTAAGATCTCCAAATGAAGTTCTTTGAAATAATTAACAGCAGAGTTAATAAAATGATTTATTTGAGATAAAAATAATTTTAATGTTGGTAATAAGTAATCATTATCTATAATTAATCTAACACTTATTTTCAAATTAATAGTAATGTTTAAAAGTAAATCTATTTTTATTTTACTTTGAATTTAATCTCAGAAAATATTTATTCATTAATTTGTTCAATACTATATATATTTCATAACAATAAAGATAGATTACAGAATACACAACATTTTCATGGTAGACCAGACAATTGATAATTTACGAAAGATTATATTATAAAACAAATTTTTGTCTATAAAAGAGAGAAAACAGTAACTTTTATCTTAAAATTTAAGTTATTATATACACCACATGTTATAAATTTAGACAAAGGCAATATTACAACCTTGCAATTAAGTTTCATAATATATTAAAAAGAAAATTGCATTTATATACATGCATGCTTATATTCATATGCATGTGTGCAATACTGTTATGTATATATTTATAATATTCATGTTAGACTATAGTTTTTTATGGATTTAAATATAATATGAGCAAATAAAAGTTTGGGTTCATATCCATGTAAAAAAGATACAAATATGTTTAGCAGTGATGTTGCTAGATAAACCATCAATCACCACTGATAGTTTCCAAGCTAAAACCAATTTTTTTCTCTCTGTTGTGTACTAAATACTTTTTTTTTTTTGCATAGGCTTAATTAGAAATAAAAGTAAATCTTTTATTTTAACCCAAATTGTTATATGAATTTAAAACCAGACAGTTCGTTTTACAAGCATGATGATTTAGATCATAACTTTTTTTTTTTAATATCCTCAAAATAATAGTTCATCTTCGCCAGAGAATTGTATATGTTAGATTATAATTTTTCATGAATCTAATATGATATAAACAAACTAAAGGTTGAGGTCATATCTATATAAATGATACAAATGTGTTTTAGCAGTGATGTTGCTAGGGTTTAAATCCATTAAACAACTTGGGTTAGAAATAAAAGATTTACCTTTATTTTTAATTAAACATATGACAAAAGCTATTAGTGGACAATAGAAAAAAAAGTTGACTTTGCCTTGAGAACTATCAATGGCAATTGGTAGTTTCCCTAGCAACATTACTGTTAAAACACATTTGTATGAATATAATCCCAAATTTTAGTTTGTTTATATTATAGGCATCATGTATATACTCGTGCAAATGTAATTCAAAATGAACTTTTTTTCTACTTATGAAGAGAATTAATATACAGTATATGTATTAAATTAATTACCTTCATATTTAAGATTTGTTAAGTATGCATTAATTCTTGCACATGCATACTTTATTATAAATAAACTAGCAGTTCAGTATATGAATAATGCTACCATTGAATAAGGATTTAATAAGCACTATCATCTGGAATCTTACTAAAACTTACATTAAGTGGCATACTAAGTAGGGGGGGGGGAAGATGCGAACAGTGTGGTCATTTGGACTCATTGTATTTTATTGTTCTTATAATGATCTAAATAGTCACGTTTAGTGAAAATTTTTGCAATGATTCAAATCTTTCATTCAATTAAAATTAAATCAGAAATTAAATGGACTAAAATGATTTAATGACTTGACAAATGTTTCACTCACAATATAAGGTGTTCCTCTAGTTGATTAACAGAATTTTTAAATTGTAGTAAAATGTAATATTATATCCCAACAAATTTTGTTGACAATTAATAAATAGTAAGCCGTTAAAATTTAAAATAGCTAAATTAAAATTTTATTTTTGATAGAGATGCACTGCACTGAAAGCCAGGATTAGTAATTTTAAATTTTTATGCCTTATTAGTTATTTGTCCACACACTATTGTGAAATATAATTTTATACATATGTTTATAAACAATTGACGTCATTACTTATATATATTAAACAAGAGTGTGTGTGTGTGTGGGGGGGGGTTTACAATAATGAAGAATCCTATTTATAATGCAACATTTCAAACACAGATTTTACTTTTTTTAAAAAAAAATGTAACCAGTTATCAATGTTATTTGTGGATGTCAATATTTCATCTTTTACGAAATTGTTATCTCGTATTTGCACAAGAATTGGGAAATTTAATATTAATCTGGATTTTTTAACAACATTGTACAATAACAATTCAAATATTAAAACGCTTCTATATTATATACATCCTTAATATAACAATACCCAATAAAAATATGAGTATTATTGATATTTTGAATTATTATCTATTAACTATTTAGTCTTATTTATTAACCTTTAATAAATTAAATGTTTTTATACAAATAGGTAAATAGAGATGATGATGTAAAGAAACAAAATAAAATGATATTAATATATGTTGTTGGAGTTTTTTTAAATACTAATTTTAAATAATATTTTGCAATTTTTTTTTAGCAAGAGAATCAAGAAAATAATATTCAACTTCTTCTAACTCTTAATTGTAATAATCAAGTTTTCTCAACAATCCTTAGCTGTTTAATCAAAGAAATCGTCAAGTTCTCAGAACATTTGAAAAGCAGCATTACCGATTTCCAGCTGAGTTTTAATCCTACCTATTTTGAGAATATATATTATATTTTTCATACTATTGAATGCATGCTGTGTCAACATTTAAATAAATTAATATCATCAGATAAATCTAAAGAGAAATTCAACTGTTTATCCCAGTCAGAGATTTTTCAATGGAAGTTTTTATTAGAAAAATCACTTCTTCATTTGTCTGAAAGGTTTCCATTATTTACTTACTATGTTTGGCATATAGGCGGTTTATTTGAAGCTTATTGTAAATCAATGTTATAAATGTTTTTTATTTTTATTTATTTTATCATTTGCAAACTAGATTAATTTATAAATTGTTCTTGGTACTTACATCATCATTTTATCACAATATTTGTACTATATATATATATAATAGATTAAAAAAGATATTGAAATGAGTTCAATAATGATAAAAGAATTTGGAATATTATATTATTATTATAAATGGATATCAATTTGACGTCTTTTTTTGAAAATCATATGAACAGCATGTTCCTGAGTGACTTACAATTTGTATTTCAAATCTTCAAAAGCACATTTATTATTGTGATAATAGTATCAATCTAAGTCATTGCTAATCATCTTTTTCTTATCAACAGTCTAGCCATAACTAGATGAGTCTCATATTTTGACTATATTGGGAATCTAGTCATTTGTACCTCAGGTGAGAATTCAAATCAAATCTGATCAAGTAACCACTTTTCTGTTTTTCTTGCTTTCTGTGTTTTTTTAAGTCTATAGATACCATATTTCAAAGCATGAATAATTTTTTAGTTTTCTTTTTTAGTTATAAATTTTCACAACTTAGAGAGTCTCAAGAAATATCATAATTTGAACAATTCTGATCTTCAATTTTTAGTGATATGTCCATAGATACATTTGAAATCTTTTGTAAGCATTACATTGCACTTCTGCATAATATTCATCTATGATAAATCTTTTGAATAATTTTGCTTTGTTGTTAATGAATGACTCATGTAGACAAAGTCAGTTAATAACTTCTATGTCTCTTTATCAACTTGAAATTAGTTCTGTCTTTATCATTATACCTTGTTTTGTTTATATTTAGTCATAATTTCATTTTCTTAATCTATTTTTTTAACTTTTAATAAATATTCTTGGGTTTCTTTATTTTAATCTTGAAGATTATTTTATTAGCATATCTAAGGTTATTGAAATTTGTTCCATAATCCATATTTGTATTCACATAATTTTTTTTTTTATATAATATGCCTCCATATTTATTTGCCAATGAAAAACTAGTCTTTGTAGTTTTAAGTTTTATATAAATTCTTTATATGAATAATGAGCCACTTTGGTGTTCCAATTTTGCTAAACACATTTTATCATCTACCACAGCCAATGGAATCAAAAGTTCTTTTGCAATGAATAAAGCATGTATAGAATTTTTTTACATTTAAATCATGCATCATAATTCAATTTTTCATGAAATCAATTTGGGCATCTGGAATTTATCTTTTATTATAAAGCTCAAATTATATGCTAAAGGATTTTAAATATCTGTATTTGTATTCTATACAAAATATTGTTTGATAGTGGACTCATTTTGTCAAGATTCTTTTTTTATAAAATTGTAATTTTTTTTTATAACTATTTACTACTGACTTTTATTTATTATTTTCAGCTTTTTTTAATTATAAACTTTTGAATGCAATGCTATAATTTTTAAATTGTCATCTTTTAAATGATGATCTTTAGGAAAATAAGCCATCATATTTTATTTTTCTTCTATATAATGTAGTTTATTAAGATAACTTGGTTGGTATTTTTGTGGTATAATTTTTCTGTAAATTCTTTTCATTTTTATTTGTCCATGGTTATGTTTTAATTAACCTACTTAAGATTGAAATTTCCCCCTTTTGGCCTCATAAATTTCTAGAAAAACAATTGTTTATTTTTCAAGTTTTTATTTTTAATGTCTCTGAAGATATTGTTCAATATTTCTCACCTTGTATTTTCTGGATTGTTATGGAATTTTATATTTATTTATTTTTAAATGTTTTTATCCTTTTTATTTTGACATCAATTTTTTTTTAAAAAATTATTTAACTTTATCCACACTTCATTAATAAATTCAAAATTGCAGTGAATTTCTGATTTTATTCCTAAAAGTAAAACATATGTTCTTTAGGCTCTATCTAGGAAGCTAGACAAACATGAAGTTCTTTTTCAATTTTATATGAAGTTTATCTGTCAGTAATTGATGATGGGTTTTACATTTGTGGGCCATATTTTAATTTTAAATGAAGTTTTTTATTGTTAGTAACCATATTTTAATGAATTATACTTCTGAAAACACTATTTTTGTTGATTAAAAATATATCAATAATAAAAGATCATTGAATTCCCAAAACTTTTTTTATTGTTCTCCTTCAATTATACTTTTAAATTTCTATTATACAATTTTTGACATCAGCGTTTTTTTTTAACATATCATAGCATCAGCCGGGAAGCGAACCCGCTAATCCGGGATAACTGTCAGTGATTAATGAAAATTTATTTTATTTTCAAGTTCTGTTTTTGCCCTTAGTATAAAATATAGATTCTGTTCTTGCTTGAATTGATAAGGAAACAGTTTGTATTACAGTAATGTTGGATGAATATCCATAAAATTATATTGATATCAATGGATTATTCATAAAATTAAATGACAATCTTTGTAATATTATTCTTTATAATGTAAGATATTTCATCTTCATAATCCATGATTTAAATATTAGACAATGATCCCTACTAACTTAATTATTTTTTATTATTTCTTCCATCATTTTCTAATATTTAAGATATATGAGCACAGATTTTCACACGACCCACCACTCTCCACACTATCTCATAACACTGATACATTTGAACACATATATGTTGAAAAGATGACATATATGTCTTCAAGTGTATCAGTGTCATGAGATAGTGTGGAGAGTGGTGGGTTGTGTGAAAATCTGTGCCCATATTTCTAACATTCTAAATAAGCTGATATAATAAAATATCAAAACCTTTCATTCTTTCTTTAGATTCTCAGAATTCTACAAAATTTTCTGAAAAAAAAGTTTATTATTGTTGAACTCATGTCTGACTAGAAAATTATTAAGATTATATTATATTTTTTAATTTTTTGCTCTTCTTTCATATTTGATATATATATAAATCAAACTATTTTCTATTAAAACAATGTAAATTTATCAGATTAATTTTTTTTTATATTTGGAACAATTTTGTAGATATTAGTCACATATAGTCACATTTAATTTTTTAGTGTTCTGTTTATTATTTTTTGTTTTTATGTTAATTATGTATTAATTTACATAACTAATAATTTATTATCCTAATAAACAAAGTGATTTAAATTAGAAAAGTGTTTTTCATATATGGGTAACATGATTTACTTGGACAAATGTCCATTTAAAATTCTTTACAATTCTTTGTGATATTGTGTCATGTATATACTATATCTTGTTTTGATTTAACAATAAAAACATATTCTTTTTATTGATATATATATATATTTATGTGCTAATTTACATGAAAAATTAAAGATGATATTTAATGTAGAATGAGGTTTAGTACTATTGTGATATGCTAACACTTGCTATCTGGAGTGACTTAGTTATAGTAATAGAAATATTGAAAAGTAAGTTATAAATATGATTTAGGAATTATTTGTTGAATGATGGGAAAGCTGTTTTAGTTTGTATATATATGTTGCCTATACTTTGAATTTATTCTCATGCATTCATTATCTCTTTTCTGGAATAAAGCCATATTATTGATTTGTAGCATGAAATATAGATATCAGAACTGTGTGTAAAAACTTTTATTTCGATAATTTATTTATATTTGTCACTGTTATTGATATATATATACATTAAAAGCATAAAGCTAAACTATTTTAATAAATAATCAAAATTACCCAAATTCACAACTCAATCAGACTAGCCAAGAAAATAACATTAAAACTCTACCAATGGTTTTACTGCTACAAGCAGAACTACAAAACAACAACATATTTAAACTAAACATTATCCACAATTCCACCTACTTTCCATATTTCCTTAATATTAAAAGAACTTTTAAATAAGTTAATTGCTTCAGAATCATAAATTTTTAATAATAAAGATTATTTAATTCTTCATTTAATTTCATTTCTCTCAAAGAAGACAATCTGACTTTAGATGAAAGAATTCATTTATTTAAAAGTTCTTTTAATATTAAGGATGTATGGGAAGTAAATGGAATTATGGGTAATATTTAGTATAAATATGTTGCTATTTTGTAGTTCTTTAGACTTGAGAAGTCTGCTTGTAGCGTGAAACCATTGGTAGTGTTTTAGAGTTTATTTTCTTGACTAGTCTGGTTGAGTTGTGAATTTGGTGTAATTTTGATATATATATGTATGTTTTGTTTATTTTTATTTTAAAATGTAAAATTAATAGTCTTAAATGAAATGCTAATTGTATCACATACTAAAGTGTAAGAGAGTTGTGTTTTTCCTAAGTTTACATTTATATGATGTAGTATAGTAATTATTAATTTAATATTTCAAATTATTTTATATGAAGTCTAAAATAAGATATTTTGAACTCACTTATATTTTAGAAAGTAGGATCATCCTGCATTGTATTTGTGATATATATATATATATATATATATATATATATATATATATATATATATGTTTAGTATTTATTATTAAATAATTGGAGGATAGTCAATTACATAAGTAAATATCAAATTAATGTTAATTAAGGATTTATTGTATGTTCTATTAGATTATATATATATATATATTGTAACGGGCTGGTGGTTCCAGAAGAGATAGGGGGGTGCATCTTACTATGGTCGGACTTTGGGTCTTCGGATAGGATGCAAGTGATTACGTGATGAAATACATAACCTATGATTGTACCTACTTCCAATAGACTAGCTCTACCTATTTTTATTAACCTAGATACAATTTGGGTCAGTTCATCCAATTCTCACCCCTTTCTAGCCACGTTATACCACAGTATTCAAACTCAGGGAGTAATTGCCTGAGCTCTCTTATCAGGGAAGGAGATCACACTAATAGTAGTTATTGCACCTCTATATAGGTGATAATTAATTACCAAAAATCAATTAAGCATAAGATATATAAAAAATATGTATGTGCAGTATAAGTATATATGTATTAAAAGTTATAATAAATGACTTAAATATGTATATGTATTTCCTCTATCATAGTAATAATATTAATAGGTGTAAAACTAAATAAGATAATAATGTTTATAATGGGTATGTGAATAATGAAGAACTATAAAGCTGATGGTGGATATTGAAATAATGATGAGTTAGAGACCAGATTAAAATAACGAATTATATAAACATTTATTGACTAACAAAAAATATAAAGTATGAATAACAATTAAATCTGATACATGTAATTTATTTTGTCAAGGATGAATTTCTACCACATCGATATCTATAATGATATTAATAAAAATAAAACCCTTGCCCTAAACCCAATGGTAGAAGTTCATGTACTTGACTAATTATTTACAACAACGAATATGTAAAATTATAATATGTATATGTGATTTCGATTTTAGCTGGCTAATTTAAAATATGTATACAAACATAACAACAACAACAAAAAAATCTTTGTTGTCCAGATAAATCAATGGTTATAAATCATTGATTTATAAAAGCAATACAAAAGTAAGCTTAATTAATAATAAATAAAAAAAAATCTATCATTGTGTTTTGCTTACTATGAGATAATATTAAAATTTCTTACCTCTTAATTTCCTATATGTTGTCAAAAGTCAGTCAGATGGGGAGGTCAAAACTAGTAATTTTTTTTTATTCTTTATACAATTAAAGATGATAAAAATATATATATATTTAAATCTAATATTTCCCCCCTTATTACTCTCATACAGAATTTCTCCAAAATTATACACATTAGCTTCCATTTGTAGAAACGAAAATAATACATAAAATTTACAATAGACAAAATAATAAAACAAAAATCACAATTCTTATCCCATTATGTTAATTAAAGTTCGATGAGTCTGCTGGAAACTGTTCATTTGCTAAATAAATTCCTATGAATGGAGATGAAGTTCTGCTCCCACGAAGAATAGAAATTTCTTGTCTGAGTCAAAAAATAATAATGTTCTCCAATTATCCTGTCTTGGATTTGATTAGGCATTTTATTTAAAGCAAAGATGGTTTTCAAGTTTCTCCTAAATGGGCAGGTAAAATCTTTAAACTTTCATGGCTTTATTGATGACGTATTATTACCCCATGGTACAAACTTTTCAGCAAGCAATCATGATATAAAAATAATATATATTTATTGATTCATTTGCTTCTCAAGATTTCAATGACGATATTATTATATATCAAAACAATTAATTATTGAATATTACTGCAACGCATAAATTTAGCTAAAATTTGTCTAATTAGCAAATAATTTAAATCTTCTTACTTTCAAATTATTTCTTTCCCTTCAAACGATTGCTTTAAAATTTCAGCTTTTGATCATTTTGATTAATATTTTAAAAAATATTTATATATTTAAATTCGAACATTCACATCCATTTTGTATTCGAATTTATTTTTAAGCAGAAAAAAAATAATGTTCGATCTTCGAATGCAGAAGACAATTATAACAATTAATACTGCGTTGTAGGTCGCATGAAGTTTTTTTAAGCATTTTAACCTTGACATTTCCTATTGTTTAACAGACATAATATAAATAAATGGGATTATAAATAAAAATAATAATTTATAAATATTTTAAATTTCATTTCCACAAATGGTTGCTATGTGTTTAGATTTTAATTCAGTCATTGTTTTTATTTATTTATTTTTTTTAAGTTTATGTGTAAGTTTTTTTTTTTTTATAGTCATCCCCAATTATTAACATATAATACGTTTTATTCCAGTGTTAATATACCTATCTGTTTCTCCCTAGTAATTTAATGGCTTTTATTACTTCTTTAGAAATAAAAAGATGTTTATACACATGTATATGTTGGAAAGAAAAAAAAATGTTAATATGACAATTTGCTTGGCAATTTATTGGTTAAGCAAATATATTACGAGGCTCCAATTGGTAGAGTGTCTTAAATAACTGGATGGTGTGGCAGGTTGTAGCTCATCACTACAATATATATATAAATTGTTTATGATCTATTCATTATAATAAACTTGTTTGATTATTGTCTGGTTATGCAAACAAATTTATTACTCAACAACATTTGAGTGAGAACATATGAATTGTCTATATCATAAAAATTTATTGGAAATAAGTATATTTTTTAATTCAGAAATGAAATCCCAGTATTAATAGGTGAGTATGGTTATATATTTGTATTTTTTGGTAAGATATAAACTTTATATGATAATCTCAATTAAATATTTGCACACTATATCTAAATTATTATTGATTGGATAAATGCTGTATTGAGTTTAAAGTTAGTTATTAAGATATTAATTTTATTCAAGTTTAGAGCTTATGGTAATATATTTTGTTCTGTTATAATTCAGAATGATTTGCTTTAATTATAGTTGAATTTATTTGACATGGATTATACATCTAATTAACTATTGAATTTTAATATTCATACTTGATTATAATATATGCTAATAATTCTTTTTATATGTTTTTATTGTTAAAATATACAATTTTACTAATTTAGTTACAAGAAATTTAAAACAGATTAATATGATTAGTTAATTGTACTTAAGCAAATATCCAATAAAATCTATTGTTTCTTTAATAAACTGGTATGATTGCATATTACAGATTCAAGATTATCTAATTGGTTCATTTGTATTAAATCTGTATTGAGTAGTTCAGTTTATTATAATTCCTTAATTAGCAATAGTAATGTCAATATAAGAATATAGCATGACTAAGTTAGTATAATTTATTATTTATCATTTTTTGTCTTTTATCTTGTTATAAATAGCAGGATTAGTAAAAGTAAATTAATATATGAATATTACATGGTTGAATTAATATTATTTATCATTTTATTGAACTAAAATTTAAAATTAATTATTAAGTCATATATCTATTTAGATATTATGAATATTGCAAATGTATAAGACATACTAAAGCTGTTACCTTAATCATTAATGATTTATTTTATTTAGATATAAATATCTTTAAATTTTAGAATAAATTTGTATTTTTGTAAGCAATGTTTGATTAGTTGGGTATATTAGAACATAGTTGTTTGATGATTTATTACTGATTTCATTTGATTATAAGTGAAATTTAGTTTAAGTAATATATCATTGTTTTGAGGCGGTGATATTTGATATAATTGCTTTATTTTAATCTATTTTAAGTAAGGATTGTGTTTAGGGTATCTGAAGCAATGATCTTGTTTCTTTTCTATTTATTTTAAGTGCTATTTGAATCCATGATGCTATAATAAAGATTGTCATCACTATTTTGTTTTAATATAATTGACAGTCAGATATATGATTAGGTAAAGAGTTATATTAAGTACTGAATAATTATTTATTGATTGATATTCATTTAGTTTAGTATATTACATGTATTCTGTTATGAATAATATTATTATTTATTGGCATTATAAAATTAATATTATTTTATTTGAATTATTCAGTTATAAATGATGTCTAACTTCAGGGATCATTTTCATTTTGTTACATAGGGTTATACAATGTCTGAGCTATATTTTATATAAGTTATATTAGAGTTATTATTTCATTACATATTTCCAATGTGTTACAAATGCTACTTAAATGATTGGGGCATACACACATATATATTCTATTATAAATGGCAGTGTAATTGGCAGGGCATAATTAAACAAGGTCACTATTATGGTTTTATATATCTGATTTGTCACAAATGACTCCCAAATCTGTACTCTTATATTTGCCCTACTACAAATGGCACTCTAACTTTAAGGACAGTGGTAAGAATTATTTTGTTATTTTTTTATGTCAATAATAAAGTGTTGTTTAAAACCTATAGGGAAACTTTATTCCATTACAAATGGTGCAGCCAACTCAGGGCCAATGAAAGACAGAAATTTGAGTCTCACATATAGGTAGATATTGTATCTTGGGTATATTAATCAGGTTTTATAGATGATCATAATGTCATTCTTTTGTAAATTTTATCGATGGCTGGACAATTGAGTGGGCAGAAATGTTATAGGAAATAATAACTAAATTTAGGATATTTTATAATTCATTCTGGTTAAGGAAAGGATATTATTTTTATTATAAAAAACAAGCAATTATGAAAACCAATAGTGTAGAAACATGGTCAGCTCCTGAAGACATTATGTAAGAAATGTTGAGAAAATTGATGGAAAAGATTAGTAATAAAAGTAGTAATCATTATAGAGAACTAAGAGAAGATATAAATAATTAGAGTGAAGTTAAACATAGAGAAAATAAAAAAATTATAGAAGAAATGAATCAAAATAAGGAATTTAAAGAAGCAAGAATAGAAAATTATAAAGTATCAGAACAGATGTTTTTAGAAACAATAACTATGATTGAAGGTTTGAAAAGATAGAAATAGATTGTTGTCATGATTTAGTAGAAATAAAGTATATAAATGAGCAGAAAAGCTTAGGTACATAGCTTTCAAATGTTGAGCAGTTATAACAAATAAGAAAAGTAAATGCTAAAGTTAGAAAATTATATATAAAATGTAGTTGGAAAATAACGTTAGTTCCAAAGGAGTTGAAAGTTTTGGAGAGTAAATTTATTGATAATATAGGTTATAGATGTGAAGCACAAGGATATAAAAACATATATTATAGAGCAAAGAAAAGATGGAAAATAATTATTGAGAGAATCACTTTTATAATAATGAAGAAAAAAGAGAATATATCTTATAGAAAAAGAATTAAACAATCACTCCATGCAAAGATTTATATTAATGTAGTGAAAGGAAAAGAGAATAAATCCTTCGAGTAATGGCCCAAGTCTTCATTTTATGATAAAACTTATAGTAAGGATAACCATATAGTAGATGATAATGTGATTAGTGAGATTTCTCTGTTATTTTATTCAGAAATATTGAAAGTAATTGGAAATTACATGGGAAGAGAAAAAATGTAATTCCAGTTTAATATCGGAATAAATTTGGATGGCATTATTTTCTGGAAGACCTATGATTTGATTAATAAATTTATGAGTTTATGTATTAATGGAAAATAAAATATAATTTTATAGGAATATTAAATATATATATTGTAACGGAATATTTATATACGTTACATTTAATTTTTTTTTGTAGAGATATAATAACGAGTTAAATGCACAAATAATGAGTTAGTAATTTATTAATAAGTATCATTTAAATATTGAAAATGAATTAAGCTTAAAGAATTTATAGAATCGAAGCAAAGATCCTAATTTTAAAATAAAACAATAATAAAAACCTTTTAATCTTAAAAATAACGAAGAGTTTTTAACAAAAATAAAATTACAAACAGATCTTTAGGGCAAAATGATCATTAAAAAGTTTACAAAATAGATAAGAGTTAAGAGATAGAAACAAAAGACTGGCTTTTCCCACCCAAGATATATACACAGACCACAGAGGAAAAATATACTTAACCACAGAACTAATGAAATACATATATAAAATATGTCAGATGAATCCGAGTATTCCTAGATAAGATGCTTCAGGACTATAAAAGGAGAAATTCAAAAGAATTAGAGGATTAGAATTTTGAATTCATTTGCCATTGCTGAAAAGAAAAGAAATTTAAGAATTATTGTCACCATTACCAAACATGTAATTTGTTTAATCATGCTTTTCTCAGACCGGCTGGCCGAAGGTAGTTTTCATCTCCACATATCCCAGTATTAAACCACTGGAACCGTCTTCATAAATCATCATCGTCCACAAGAAATGGTCCTTGCATAAACTCAGATCTTCTTCGCGAGGAAAAAGGAAAGTATAAATTATAAATGATAAAAATGAACTATAAACTCTCTTTAATTTAAAATCTCTGAACTTTATTTTCCTTAAATATGAACTATAGACTTTCTCTCCTGATCAAATCTGAACTTTATTTTATAAATTTTGTCATTTTTAAAAGTCTTATCTAAAATTTAAATGTAATCTTTTTAAAATATGTATTATATTTTTTCATTTATGCTAAGTATAATATCTGTTTGTAATGGGGCAGGAGTTTGCGATTGCAAACAAATTTAAAGATAAAATTAATATATATTATTTGTGCATTATTAGATTTTAAAAATAGATCAAATGTGTTGTTTGATGTAAAAATAAGTTAAATACAATGTGTGATTTTAAAATAAGTTAAAAACCTTAAACTAATTTTTTTTAAAAAAATAAATTATTAAATTGACTTAAATATAAGTTGGGTGTAGATGGCTGCTTAGACTCATTTAAGTATATGTTAGTCTGAGAGATTTTGATTTCAGACTATTTGTTTATGGTTGTGTCGATGCTGGTGGAGGAATATATAGATGTTTATATCAATGGAATGCAAAGTATGTTTAGCATACAGGGCAACGTGCCCAACTAAATCCATGACCCAAAAGTGTAGTCATTACATTGCAATGTACGCAGACATATTTCCTGTGACATTGATGTTCTTTAGGTCTATGGGTAGGGATGATAAGTCAGCAAAAGTTCCGTTCTCCCTCCATACGTAACCCTTCTCTTTGATATTTTATATATGTGATTCTTTCACTAGACAGATGCACATTTCTGTACTGGACGAGGATCACATTCTTTAAATAACATCGCGCTGCTCCTGTCAGCATGTTTTTATGCAAACATCTTCATATTGCATTAATTGCGTCTATATATCAGGAAGCTAGCATTGGTTTGACTTCAAACTTTTAGTCTGGAATCAAAGGTTTCAAAAATCTTTTAAGGGTGTAGTCTAGGTAGTCTATCTATGCTCAACATTCTAAGATTAAAATGTAAAGTAAAAATAAACAAATAATAATAATGAAACAAAGCATATTTTGTAATAATAATTATTTTTTAAATTTGTTTGTTGTCATATATATATACGTGAATAAAATCTTATTGTATTATTAGTACTGGCAGCGATTTTTTTTTTTTATTTTTATTAAAAGTATATTTTAATAAATATATTTCAAAACTCTGCTACTCCTTGAGCTAGTGGCAAGGACTAATGATCAAAAAAAATACAATTAGATCTTCAGATGTATCTGCCTACTATATAAATTTTCCAGGTTCCAATAGCCTGGTGGTGCCCTGTATGGTAGATTTTGAAATACAAGGAAGAATTACCAGTAAAAAGAAATGTTTATAGCTAAGATACTTTTAAAACTTTAATTATAAATTATGCATGTAATACTTGCTGTTATATCTTATGAAATTAACTAATAGTAATGAATAGGTGGTTTGATAAGTTAGGGATATAGGATGTAAGGTTTTTAGTACATGTGCTTATTATAGATTAAAATTATTTGTATGCTTAAGTCTTTTCTTTGAAGGAGTTTGCTGAACTGAAGATATGGGCTTGTGCTCAAAACTCCATTGAGTTGATACTGAAGCACCAGTTGACAGATATCCTGGACTCACTACAGAGTAGCTGATAGAAAGGAATTCCCAGTGAAATGTTAAATACTTAATTATGAAGTGTAAGTTAGAATAGGATGTTCAGTAGAGTTTTTTGACATTTTCAAAAAGGTATTCAAACCCAAGACTCACTGATTAACAATCATGTAGTGCACAAATTGGCTCACAAGTTAGTTGCAACATCCTTAAGATATTAAAATTAGGTTTGATTAACATTTACTTTAGTATTGAAAGTGATTTTAAACTTAGTACTTCTACTATTTTGATCTGTAGCTCATTATTGAGTGTAATCTGCATTTAGTCAGTCTATTTCATATGGAAAAATAGTTTTAAAGATGGTATATTCAATGCCCTGAGTTTAAAGCCAATAGCACCCAAATAAATGTAATTTATTTAATGGAATTAGAGTATGATTCCCATGTTGTTTTAGTATTTGAATTTAGATAGTATACTAGTTAGTAGCAATGTAACTTCATATGTTTAATATCATAAAATATGAGATTTCTATTTGATATTTTATAAAAATAAGGTATATATTTTAAAAAAAAAACAAGTGATATTTATAAGATGACAATATATTAATATGGAATGTGATAAAAAGAGAAGTAATCTCTTAAGTATTTATATTTATAGCTTTTTATATTATTTAAGAACTATTATATAATTCTAAAGATAGGAATGTTATGAAGTTACTTGAAGATGTGAAATATATTTATATTTGTTTAATAGTGCAAATGTGGTATGTGATAAAAGTAAATATAGCCATTAAATATTAGTTAATGATATTTGACTTTAAATAATTTTAACAGGGATATTAAATAATTTTATTTTATTAACAGAGTTTATGAATTAGTTAATTTCTCTACAAGAAATCTTAAATGTTAAATATGATGTTATTTAACTACAATAAATTTGAAGACATATTATTAAAGAAATCACTGGAAGAGATAAAGATGTAAAGGATCAATTTCAAATTAAGGATATGACTCAAATGACTGTAATTAATAAGTTTTATGAGAGATGAAAAGAACATAATATAATTGTACTTTATGGCATGTTGTTAATAAACCATGAATGAACAAATTTTTGTTAGTCATGATATTTTGATAGGTTGTTTATTGGATAATTATAATGAAATAATGGGCAGATGAGACTAAATGAAGTAAATAGGTTTTGTCTTGTTTTGATAACCATACTAATAATATATTTAGAATTCATTAGAAAGGAATTATTAAATGATATATGAAGATGAGGAAGAAAAAAAGAATAGATGTTTGTGTGTATTTAGGTGAAGATGGTTTGTGGTATTTATTTAAAAATAATAGTATATCACTTTTGTTTGTTTATAAAAAAAATTTTGTCATTAGAGGGGAGGTATTGTGTCTACTGAAGTTGGATATATATTTCAGAATGTGGCTTTTTTTTTCTTATTTGATTTTTAGATAATGGATATGATAATGGATATGTTAAATTATGAAGTATTAACTGTATAGTTATGACAACAAAAATATTAATATAAAATTATTTAATATTAATTGTTTTGTAAGATTATAAATTGACTTTATTCATTTCTTAAAAGAAAAATAAATATGTGAATAATAAAATATAGGGTTTGGATGAAAATATTATTCTTTTTTGTTACATGTTTCATTTTTGTTATTGCATTCATGATAGTAATTAATAGACAATAAAATAAATGTTTAATATTTTAAGTATATTTGTCCTTTTTGTTTGTTTAATATTGTACTGGGAAAGATGTACAAAAATATCTTTCCAGCGATGTAAATTGTTAAGTTTTGTTGAAATGAAAAATAATATTGGTATTGTAAAAATGTAAATTTTTATTGTATGTAATATTTCTAAAATATTTATTATTAGTTGAATAATACAATTTTATTAGATGAATGCTACCAGAAATAGCTTAATAAGTGAATATAGATGATTACGATGGTTACTTCGATGTCAATAATAAACCTTAGAAATAGGAATGAAAAATTTGAACTAAAACTTTTCTCTCTTGCTTTTGCTTTGAACAGAATCACATATAAATTTATTTGCATGATTTTTTAAATTTACCCTAAAAGTATATAATTGATAAAAAAAATGGAGGGGTAAAAAATTACATTTTTTCCCAATAAACCAGGATAATGTATTGATAAAATTTTATGAGAAAATGTCAACTTTATTACAAAAAGAAAAGTCATTGAATTGCTTCATTATGTTGTAAAACATCAGAATATTTTATTTGGTAAAAATGGATGTTACATGCATATTAAGAATGGATACAAACAGCAAAAGATGTACAATAGTCATATTTACTTGATTGTGTGATTTTATTAGATCAATTGATCTAAATTTTCTGAGGTATGAATTAGTTTAAATATCATATCACCCTAAGTAAAAAACTAGCATTTTATTCTTGAATAATACTTTTTTGTGAAAGGATGTCTCTTCATATTATTGTAAATATAAAATAATATTTATATGTGCATTGTCATATGAACAAAATAATCATTATTTAAAGGATTAATTTGAATATATACAAAAATAAATGGATGTACTTTGAATTTAAAGTTCTTCTACACTCATTACATTTTCTCTGCACTAAAGACATATTATTGGTTTTGCAGTTTGAAATATAGATATCAGAAATGTGAGGCCATACTGGGAATATAGTATGTAAAGAGTTATTCAGGTTGTTTATTTATATTTATCATTATTATTAACATATATGCTTTTGTTTATTTTTATTTAAATTTATAAAATCATTTATTGACAAATAATATATAATTGTAAATTAAATGGAAATTTTTTTCACTAAAGTGTAAGAGAGTTGTGTTTTTTTCTAAGTTTAAATTTATAACTTGTAATATAGTAATTACTAATTCAATATTTTAAAATATTCATTTTCTTAGTGATTATAAATTAACTTCAAATACATAATTTATAACTGATACACTTTTAAAAACTGCAAGAAAGATAGCTGGTAGAAAAAAGCAGCAATTGACCAATAAAATTTCTACTGAGACTAGAGAATTTATGAAGAAAAGAAATATGAAGATATACAAAAATGATGCATTAAAAAGAATTGAATATCTCGAATTTTGTAAAATGGTATGGAAAAGAGTTGAAAATGATATAAGAAAATATAACTGTGAACTAGCAAGAAAAGCTGTAGAAGAAAATAAAAGTCTTAAGAATGTAAAACAACATTTTGGTATTGGTAGGAAATTTATATCTGCGATAAGAAAAAAAGATGGAATTATTACTAAAAAGAGAGATGATATCATAAAATTGGTAGAAATTTTTTATCAAGAATTATATAGTAATAAAGAACAAGTACCTCCTATATCTATTACATCTTCCGAATTGCCCAGAATTTTAAATAAAGAAGTGAGAAATGCAATTAAATGTATGAAGAAAGGAAAGGCTCCAGGTAATGATGGAATTATAATTGATATATTAAAAGAAGCAGGTGAAGAAACAGAAAAAATGTTAGCAAAGTTATATACTAAATGTCTAAATGATAAAGATGTACCGGATGATTGGAAGAATGCAGTAATAATATTAATATTTAAAAGGGGTGATAAAGAAGATATTAGAAATTACAGACCTATCAGCCTTTTATCGGTTTTATATAAAATTTTTACCAAAATAATTACAACTCATCTACAGAGAATATTGGATTTCCACCAATCAAGAGAACAAGCTAGATTTAAAAGTGGTTTTAGTACAGTAGATCATATTCAGGTATTGAGAGAAGTTATAGAAAGGACAAATGAATATGAGTTGTCATTATGTTTGGATTTGTAGATTATGAAAAGGCATTTGATTCTATAAACATTTCTTCAGTGATTAAAGCATTGGATCATCAAGGTATAGATCCAGGATATTGTCATATTTTAAAGAATATTTATAAAAATGCAACAGCAACAATTAGATTACATAATGATACTGGGAAAGTCAACATTGAGAAAGGTGTAAGACAAGGTGACTCCATATCTCCAAAACTTTTTACAGCAGTGCTGCAAGAAGTATTTTGTGGATTAAAATGGGAAACTAAAGGAGTGAAAGTAAATGGAGATTATTTAAGTCATTTAGATTTCGCAGATGATGTAGTTGTTTTTGCAAATAATGCTTCAGAGCTGCAGGAAATGTTGCAGGAGTTATCAGATGAAAGTAGGACTAAAGATAAATGTTAAAAAGACTAAAGTAATGTTTAATCGATTTGCTCAAAATATGAAAATAAAGATTGATTATGATGAATTAGAAGAAGTTAACAGTTACAAATACCTTGGTCAGATTATTAATACAGATGGAAACATAATGGAGGGAATTAATCATAGAATTAAACTTGGTTGGAGTGCTTTTGGTAGAAATAACTTGATACTAAAAGGAAATATGCCTATGTGTTTGAAAAGGAAGGTTTTTAACAAATGTGTTTTACCAGTTCTTACTTATGGATCTGAGACTTGGACACTCAATAGAAGAGCAATACAGAGATTTCAGACCACTCAAAGAAGCATGGAGAGATGTATGTTGGGAGTAACAAGAAGAGATTGAAAACGCAATGTATGGGTAAGAGAACAAACAGGTGTTACTGACCTCATTGAAAAAATTAAAAGATTGAAGTGGAGTTGGGCTGGACATATTGCTAGAAGAGATGATAATATATGGACAATTGAAATTTTAAACTGGATTCCAAGAGATTGTAAAAGACCCAGATAGAGATCACATGTGAGATGGATGGATGAAATAAGAAAGTGTGCAGGGGTCATGTGGAGAAGAGAAGCTAAAGATCGAAGAAGATGGATTAAACTTGGAGAGACCTTCATCCTGCAGTGGATTGATAATGGTTGATAATGATGATGATGACATAATTTATATTAGAATTTCAAAATATTATATCACAATAAGTATTTATTTTATTGTTTTTATTAATTGACATTAATAAATAAATAGATTTAGTTTTATTTATCAATCTTTTTATCTATATATATTTTGATTAATTATATTTTATATGAAGTCTAAAATAAGGTATATTTTGAACTCTCTTATATTTTAGAAAGTAGAAACATCCTGCAACATATTTGTGATACATATGCATATATGTTTAGTGTTTATTATTAAATAATTGGAGATTGATAGTCAATTACATATGTAAATATCAAATTAATGTCAATTAATGCTTTATTATATATTCAATTAGATCATATGTGTATATATCAATTGTTTATGATCTTTTCATTATATATACATATTTTTTTAAAATCATATAATTGATATTTCTTTATTAATAAATTTGAGTTTAACTTAAGTCAAATAAACTTGTTTTATTATTGCCTCATTGTGCAAATGAATTTATTGCTCAATAAAATTTGAGAGAGAACAGATAAATTGTCTATAACATAAAAATTTATTTGAAGTAATTATATTCTATAATTCAAAAATCAAATTCCAGTATTAATAGACGAGTATGTATATCTATATATTTGGTATTGAATTCTATAATTATTAACTGACTAAATATAAAATTTATATGATAATCATAATTAAATATTTATGTGTTTTGTCTAAATTATTATCAATTGGATAAATTCTGTATTGAGTTTATGGTTAATTATTAAGATCTTATTCAAGACACCAAAATGTATTGATGCTGCACTGAGTTCAGATCTATATGATTATAAAAACAGATGAGATTGAATTGAAAACATTATTGTCTTTTTATTTTGGACTCAAATTTTTATGGTTTGCTAATAAGGTAAAAAGTGGCTGCTGGAGGTTTGCATTGGATCCTAAGATCTAGGTATGGTGTTGTCAGATCCAAGGCTCCTCACTGATGAAACCTTGTAGGCACTGAATAGGGATTTTATGCACAAACCTTCCTGAATCTGTTGATTACTCTGGCTTGCATTGAGTGACACTACTGTATGGAAAGTTTTGCTCTGTATAAACAGCTTGTGTAAACATAAAGAATGGTGATCACATGATGTGTAAATGTATGAATACTGAATTGAGTTCAGATCTATGTGATTATACAAGCTGATGAGCTTGACTTGAAAACATTATTGAGTTGTCATTTTGGACTCAGTTTTACACAAACTAGAAACTAGTCTGGGGATATTGGATGAGTAGGCACTGGATAGGAATTTTATGCACAAATCTTCCTGTATCAGGCTTGCACTGAGTGGAGCTACTGTATGGAGAGTTTTAACTCTGGGTAAACAGCTTGTGTAAGTATAAGGAAGGTGATCATGTGATGTTTTATTGGTTTGATATTGATATAGTTGCTTTATTTTAATCTATTTTTTTAATGATCGATTGATGTGAATTGTTTTGTTTTTTGACCAATTCACTTCTTGGTGAATTTTTTCTTAAGTATTATACTTTAAAATGTGTGTAAAATAGTATATTTTATTATATATAATTTTTGCTGAAAAATTTGTGCTAGAAAGCAGGAAATTCAAAATTCCTGTTTTTACAATAGACATAAGCCCTGCCCTGACATGTCCAGCCATTGTCTGTTGCCAAGGCTGCAAAATGTTCAGCATTTTACAACATTGTTTAAAGTAAATAGTTTCAATGACCAAAAACTTGTTTATTTATGAATTTATTATGGTTTTAGATATTTTTTAAAAAATAATTTACACTATATTTATTAGATATCAAGAAATATAAATTATTAATAACTTATTTTGACTTGAAATACTTTATTTTCAAAAATATAACATTATATTAGCAGTCAATCTTAGCATGGCCTGAAGCAATTTAAAGCTAAGTTTCTATAATAGCATTTTATTTATATTTATGAGTATGAAACTATCGCAATTTTGTAATAAATATTCAAAAATGTTAAACTTTTAAAGTGTAATTCATTAGATATAAGAGAAATAAATAATTATTTGTTCAGATGTTTAAAAATATTAAGAATTAAGAAATATTTCATTGATTTTATAAACTGAAAATAATCTTTCTAGAAATGATGATGTCTAAACTCTTTGTTTTGTTTGCAATCTCATTTTTTTTTTAATATTTACAGAAACAAAATGTGAACATTTAAAATTTATTTCAATAGTAAACAAAAATATCTATCAAATAAAGTCAAATTTATTATTTTCAGATAAGTAATAATCATTTAATCATATATTTTATGTTCATTTGTGAGACAAAAAAAACATCGGAAAATGCTGAAATGTGAGTGCATGTTGGAAAGGTTAAGTAATTATTGTATTTAGGATATCTGAAGCAATGACCTTGTTTGTTTTTTATTTATTTTAAGCACTGTTTGAATCCATGATGTTATAATAAAGATTGCCATCACTATTTTGTTTTGGTATAATTGACAGTCAGATATGTGATTAGGTAAAGAGTTATATTAAGTACTGAATAATTATTTATTGATTGATATTTATTTAGTTTATTTAAAATTACCCCAAATCTGAAACTCAAACAGTCTAGCCAAGAAAAAATAAAATCAAAAACACAAACAATGGTTTTACTGTTTGTAGAAACCATTGGTTGTGTTTTTGATTTTATTTTTTCTGGCTAATCTGGTTGAGATTTGGATTTGGGGTAATTTTAATTATTTATTGACTAGTTTAGCTTTATGCTTGTAATGTTTCATTTAGTTTACTATATTATATTTATTCTGTTATGAATAATATTATTATTTATGGATATTATAAAATTAATATTATTTTTATTTGAATTATTCAGTTATAAATGATGTCTAATTTCAGGGATCATTTTCATTCTGTTACATAGGATTACCAATGATTGAGTTATGTTTTATATAAGTTATATTACAGTTATTATTTCATTACATATTTTCAATCTGTTACAAATGCTACCTAAAAGATTGGGGCTATAATAGAGATTGGCATACACACATTGTTACATTTATTTTTTTATAAATGATGCCATAATTGGCAGGGCATAAATGAAGAAGATTACTCTTTTATTGTTTTATCATATCTGATTTGGCACAAATGACTGCTAAATCTGTGGTGCATTAAAAAAGAGTATACTATTACAAATGGCATTCTAACCTTAAGGATAATAGTAAGATTTCTCATCACCTTTTTTTTTTATCTGAGTAATAAAACATCTAAAACCTCTAGGACAACTTTTTATTCCGTTACAATATATATATATTCTTTTGTTATTCATTCATTTTATACAGGTTTAATACAGATTAAGTATTTATGCCATTCTTCTCTTACTAAGCCCTAGTTGCACTTCTATGTAGACATTTTTTATAAACTGCTTATGTATTTACATTTTCTTTAATTCTAAATATAATACAAAATTTGTTTATATTAATGACAATAACAAACTGCAATTCAATAATATATTACTTATCTACAATAAAAATATTGTCTGCATCATATTAGATACCTAAATATATATATATTGCCATAAATGTACGGCGTCCCCCTCCCCTTTTTAATGTATTTTTTAATTTAATTTTTTATTTCGATATAATACGGCAAGCTTTTAAATTCAGTAAGTTAACTATTGACAATTTAGAAACATAATGATTTTTCATTTTAGGTTTATATTATTACAACGTTTTGAAAGTGCATATGTATTTGAATTTTTAGACATATTTCAAATTGTTTTATATAAGATTTTTTTTAAAAAAAATACCTTTTTTTTTTTCTATAATTGTATATTCACTGATTAGTAAAATACTAGTTTTGTAGCTATTTTTTTCTTTTCATATATTTTTTTCTATTGGATCTTTTTTTTTTGCAGCTAGCAAACCATAAAGGTTTATTCTATATCAATAAAAATTCACTTAAAGATTTATGTATTGCAATAAAAATATTTAATAGTAAAATATTTTTAATTTTATACATCTATTATAATTCCAAGACATCTAACATATTTTACTTATTCTACTTTTATACATGTATTATTATCACACATTGCATTATTATAGTATATATAATCACGTGAATGTAAGTACATAACAATATTTTTATATTCATGTGAGATAAACATATCAACATCTTTTCTTCTTTTATATAAGTTCCTTTGTCAAAGTACCAAGAAACAATTTTGTTGAAGCTTTCTTGACATTTTCTAATTGCAATATCAATGTGGATTATTTACATTCATAATAATAATGGTCACCTGCATATTAATATATTGATCCTTCAATATTAATATTTCCTAGATCATATTTAAAATTGAAAAACAACAATACACTGAATATAGAATCTTGAGCAACTCTATATCATTATTAATTATTGGATAAAACAAGAAAGAACGCAGCCGAAAGAGTTTATCATCTAGCAATTGATTAATAATCTGATGTATTTTTGTCTTTTATTTTATTTTTTCAATATGAAAGAATCTGGAGTGTGTTTACAACAGAGGTTATTTAAATTTATTCTTTAATTATTATTCATTTTAGAAGGAAGATAGAAATAAATTTAAGATGTGCTTTCTATGTCCGTCTTATCATCGTCATCAGCCGGAGTTTTTGAAGAAAAAAGACAAAGAGAAAAGCAAAGAATAAAAACATAAAGAAGGAAAAGAAGTAAATCAGAGATTTTTGTTTTTATATTTCAAAGATGGAAATGTTTATTGCACACGTACCCACAAAACTCCTTTCATATAATTACTGCAGAGAGATGGTCAATGGAATAAGAGGTTGACAACACTTGATCTTTATATTTAATCTAAGTGGCTGTAAATATTTATATAGAAAAGTAAATCTAGCGATATCATCATACCAAGCCATATTAGAATACCTTTTACAATTCTAAATTTGTCACTACATTTTTTTGATGATTTTGTAATAAAATATAATTTGAAAGTAAACCGGAAAAAAAATGCATTTATTGTTCAAATTCCTTTTTATCTAACAACATGAAGTAAAGGGGAGGATGGAAATAAAAGTAAAAAGAGAGAGGAAAAAAAAACACTTTTAGATTTGTTTATAAAAAATTTAATTTTTATCTTGTTAAAAATAGCATGAAAAAGAGTTGAGTAATTAAGACTTTTTTATTTTATTAAATGTCATCTTGTATGTTTAAGAATAGTCTCAGATGAACTAATATTCATATTTGAAGCAGTTTTCTATCATTATTTATTATTAAGATAATGATTTAAATTATGTAAGAAAAGTTATACACATATTTAATAAAAAATTAAGATTTCATTACGCATTTGTATATTAGTATTAAAATAGCAGTAGTGTATTAGAAGTCGATAATAATGATATATATATAAATATCAAGAGGAAATATCAATAAAAACATATTAGCAGGCAATAATTAACTTTCTGTTTCTAGATTTTCTCAATATATTTATTAAGGCTTTGTATATACACATTGATGTTTATTGATTGGTCTGCTGATTCTTGAGGTCTATACTACGTCAGTGTACTATTTGGTACTTCCTTGATCTTCTAAGTCAATCTTCGTTTATGAGGCTCCATGTATCTTTTTGTTTAATAATAGGCACTAGAATTAGATCTCTCCTTTTGAATTCCCTCTAATTTGTTACTAACAAAATTTTTTTTCATTTTGATGTGGGTGGTTGAAGATTTTGTTGCATCTTGCCAACCATATTGCCATAATTATGTAAAGGGATAGCCTTATGGTCATGAAATGCTTAGATTGGATACTTTGTTTTAATGATGTAGTAGTCTGCTTTAATGTTTCTATAGATGTATTGTTTTGTTATTAGTAGTCCATGACAGTTCTCAGTGATATGATTAAATGTCTTTTCTGTTCTTTTGCAATTGGTGCACATTGGGTTGATTTTAGATATACCCCTTTTATAGTGTAGAAACCAATAGGTGGGCATGGCATCCATATTTATTGTAAGGTCTAAATACTTTGGTTCTATCTCCCAGTATTTGAAGATTTTTGTAATTTTATGGTTTGTTAATCCCAGCTTCCCTGGAATTATTTTTGTTTGTGGATGCATAAGTTCATAGGCATCCCAGATTTTGAGTTTTGATTTAAATGCTTGTTTGTTAGTGTTTTATATTGTTTTAATTGTCTTATTATGATGCTTAACAGTCATTTTTCTTGGGTGGAGGTTGATCTGTTGAGGTGACTAGCTCCATGATGTTCTCATATTTAAGATAAGTTAAAAGTTGATGGACTAGTTTGTGAATCTTTTGTATAAAACAGGCTTGGATGGAACGAACGGACATTCCATTCATTCTTCTAGTCTTTAATTGTTTTTATGTTTAGAGCTACAATCTTGCCCTTCCAGAAGAGTCTGCCTGCAAGTGAGTTTATTTTATTAAGAAATTTTTTAGTTATGTTGATAATAGGTAGAAAATAGCTTAGTTTTGACATGATTTTTATGTTGAGGATGAAGACCTTTCCTTGTAGAAAAAGATAGATCATGGTGAGTTTTTGGGTGAGGGATTCCATGGCCTGAATTATATTGTTTTGAATCTCAGTTGTCATTTGAGTTTTTGAGATGGCAAAGCCCAGAAATTTTTGTGACTCTGCTTCATATTTGGAGTTTTTTTTCCATTTTTTAAATCTTCCATGTTGCTGATTTGGCTGTGTTTATTTTTAGGCATGAGTTTTGTGAGTACTTGTCCAAAATATTATATAATTTTGATAAGAATGTAGTAGATGGCAAGAAAATCATCATACCATCCATATAGGCTATGGCCTTAATGCATTTTTTTAGCCTGTAGATGTAAATTCCCAGGAGCTTGAGCTCTATGTTTTTGAGCAGTGAGTTTATGTAAACCATAAATAGTAGTGTGCTGAGGGGTGATCTTTGGGGGATAGATAAGTCAGGTTGAAAGGTTTGGGAAATTTTGCCATTTAAGGTAATGGCAATCTCTTGATTGTTTAGTGGGTTGTGGATTATTTGTAATACTGGGTTTGGGACTGAGAATTCTGTAAGTCTGTCAATCAATTTATTGAGATTGATTGAATCAAAGGCCACAGCTATATACAGATGTACTGCTATTGGCCTGAATCTGCAGTTAATTTTTATCTCATCTATCAGTATTCTCACCACCCACTGCAATCATGACTGAGGATCCTTTTTTGGCATATTGTACTGGTAGTAGCTGTGATAGAATGTTGTACGGTATTTTTGAATACTGTCTCCATTATTTTGATGAGTAATGAGTCATAGATATTGGCCTGATATTTTCTATTTTGACTACTCCCATGTTTTTTAATAAATGGGACTAGGCCTATAGGATATAGACCTGGAATTGTTTTTTCCTTGTGCCAGATGCATTAGCATTTTATAAATAATTGGTACTGAGAATTGGCTTGATGAACCAATAGGAATCCTGGGATTCTGTGTAATCCAGGATGGATATGGTTAGGCATTGGTTGTAGTTTTGCTAGTATTGTATCTTGAGATATGCCATGGTTGTGAAGTAATTGAGACTCTCTTTCTTGATTTGCTTGGAATTATTTAGAATCCCATAGTTTGTCTCTGTAATGTTCCATAATTTTTGTAAGCATTGAGGTGCCAATGTATGAAATACCTTTTATGTTTATTATGTTTGGGGTAGTCTGTTTTTATTTTCTCAAAGTGCCCATCTAAAGTAACCTTTTTTCCAACAGTGTTGATTTACCAGGAAAACTTTAGCTTTTTTTTATTGCAATGTATTGGGGAATTTGTTTTTGTTTGTTTCTATACTCTTTTATGTTGATTAGATCTTCAATGTTTGTTGAGCCTGTGACATAAGACTTTATTAGGTTGCTTAAGGAGTCTAGTTCTTTCATTAGAATAAGTGATTCTTTCCTCCTTTTGATATGATGTGTTATCAGGGATTGAAGTATTCCAATAAAAGCAAACCATGCCTCCTAAGCTGATCTAGATAGGATATTTATTTTTTGAAAGTAAATGTATGCTTCTGAGGGTATTACCTCTGTGATGCTTTCTTTGGTTAGTAATCTAATAGTTCTTTGCTCAAGTGAAATCATTCCATTTATTATGTCAAGATCAATTATCAGTGAACAGTGATCAGAATAGGGGACTGGCTCCAATGCTGCTTCCATTTGGAAGTGTAGCTGTGGTGAGTGTAGAAGCAAATCAATTAGAGATTGGTGCTGTTTGATGTAAAATGAGATGGAGTTTAATGGAAACAGACCATCTCCACTCATTATCAGAGCATTTATCAGATGAATGTATTTCCTGTTAAATTCTTTGTAATTTATATTGAAATCCCCAAAGAATAATAGCGTGGTGACTATTGTTAGCTAAGATTATGTTGATTGTGTTTATCAGTCTTATATAGTTATTGACTTTGTTGCCAGTATATATGTATATTAGGTTCAGTGTGACTCCTTGATAATTGATGTGTATAGCAATTTTGTTTTTGTCAATATATATAGTATGTGGAATTTACTTGGTGGCTTGTTTTTGTTTATTATGATACCTACTCCTTCTGAGGCTGAGTACCTTGTGGAAAATTCTGTATATCCAAGTTGTTGCAATCTTTGATTTATTTTTGGATTTGTTTTGAGGTGATGTTTGGTTTCACCTATAAATAATATGTGTGGAGGATTCAGGCTAAACCAATGTCCTATAGCCATAACTCTTTCCATAGAGTTTATTCCTCTAATATTAATTTTGAGATTCATTATTGTCAGAAATTTAGTTGCTATGATCTACCACTGTGCAATTAGTTGGATGTGTTACTGTATATTTGTATTTCAATCTGTGTGCATTTTATTTCCAATAGTGGGTCTATGTTTAAGTTTTCAGATTCACTGCTTTCCTGAAATGGGATTGTTAGTAGAATTGAGTTTGAGTCTTCTTGGTCTATTGACCATGAGTTTTGTCTGTTGTATTTTTTCAAGAATTTTTCTGTTTCATTTGAGTTTGGTTTTATTATTCATTTCTTGTTCTTTTTAGTACTGTCTTGTGACTCTTTTGTTGCACTGCATTCTTCTGTTGTTTCTTTTTTTGTGATATTAATTTTTTTTCTTTCGATAAATCTTCCTCTGACATTGTTTTATCATTAGAAGTTGATTTTTTTTCTTTTGTGTTGTTTGATTTGAGATATCCATTTTGGCTATCTCTTCAAGTTTGGATTCTATACTACTTTCTGTATTTGAGTTATGATTTTGTTTTTGGGTTAAGTTTGGGGGTGGGTCGCTTTTGGATTTTGGATGATTGCTTTCATCTGTTGAAAAGTATGTTTTATGATTTGAGGTTTTAATGTTTTTTCTTTTTTGTTATTCTTGATTGTAGTAAATTTTTGTGTTTGTTCTGGTTTTTTTTTTCATTTTTGCAGAGATGTTCTTTGTCTATATTGCTTATTTCTGTAGAATTATTTTTTTTCGTTATTCTTGACTGTTAAAATCTCTCCTTCTATTGATTATTGTTTTGCTTGCTTTTGGTAGTTTATTTGTTGTGGTTCTTGAGTAGTAGCCTATGCCATCTGTGGCTTTTTGTTGATTTATATCCTTATTTATTATGTCTTCTTCTGCTGGTAAGATAGTGGTTGAACTGTATTTGGTAATTAATGAATTGTTATTTTAAATTTCAGGTTGTGTTTGTTTTATGTCCTTATTGCATTTGTGATACTGATGTTTTTTCCCTCCACAGTTTGTGCAGATTCTGGCCAAACAGTCTTTTATTAGGTGTGACTGTTGAAGGCAGTAAAAACACTGAGGTTTTACTCCTCTTATCAATAGAATCATTGGAGATCTTTTGTAACTAATGACAGTTGGTAAGTCTGTAGGGACTATGTTTTATTAAAATGAATTCGAAAAGCTGCAGTGTTTGATAGTATGTTTTCTCCTAGTTTTTTTCAGGAAGATATGTGAATTTTGCTGTTTTTCCACATTGATTAAGGATTTCTTGTAAGTGGCTTTATTTAATCCCAATATACAATTTTTAATTGTGACTGATAGTATTATGGGTCGGTTTAGTTCTATAAAACAAAAAAAATTGTCTTCCAGTGTTTGTAAATTATTTTTAAAATTATTCTTACTAACCCAGTTAGACAATTCTATCATAATGTAACGATCGTTTGGATGTGTGAGAATTCTAAAAATTCCTTCTCCCATCTCTTTTTCTTTAATAATAGAGTATTGATATTCTGTAGGGAATTTAAATAGGGAGCATTTTGTATCTGTGATAGTTAAAATCAAGCATTTATCGCTATTATAATTAGAAAGAGATTTATATAATTTATTTGAAATCGTTTCTGCAAATTTTAAATTTAATTCTTTATGTTGTAGATCGGTATAGTTTTCTGTGGAGAAGGTTGGAATTTGTGTTTGATTAATATTTAAATTGTCTCTCTCTTCTGTGTGGACCAATAAGTATATAATAAAGCATGGATATTAAAATATTTATAATTATAAGATAAAACATATTTGGAAATAAGATTAGAAAATCTGATGGTGTATATTACAAATAAGTACAGTGAATTGTTAACAGCTTTTACATTGTTCTGATTGAAAATTTTTAAATATTTATGCAATTAGTTCAACTATGTAAAATATCAATCCAAGTAAATAGTTGGTGGCCAGTGACTGAAGGTGCTAACAACCCCCCCTCCAGATTGTGGGCTCAAGCTTTCATTCAGTGATTATATTTTATTTAGATATCTACAACTGCAAATCATTTTTAAGTGAAGGAAGATTGCACAAACCAGAAAAAGAATTGTCGAATATTAACTGGCACATTATTGGATTTGGGGAAGTTAGAAAAAAGTTGAAGAGACCATGAATTTATAAAGTGGATATTCACTTTACTATAAAGGCCCAAACATTGGAAGCACATTATGTGGTGTTCATTATATATAAAAAGTGAAAGAACAATATTGTGGAAATTGTGGGCATATCAAAAAGGTGCAAATTAGTTATTCACATTAATGGAAGATACTAAATGCAGACATTTCAGATTTATGCCATTAAAGTTTTCATTATAATGAAGAAGTAAATGATTTTTATATTAAAGAATAAAATGTTTTTAGTCAGACCAAATAACACTTAAAAATTGTCATGTGAAACTTTAACACCAGAAATAATAATTGAAAGATGAAAATATTATGGGCAAATTTGATGATGATGTCAGAAATAAAAGGTAGCACAGACTTGTTGTGTTATCTGAAAAAGGAAAACTGTACACTAGGAATTCTTTCTTTGAGAAGAGTGTTAAATAGGCATAAAAACATCCAAGTGAAGATATAGCAGAAATAAATTATATTTTGAGTAATAGAAAATATATACTTTAAAACTGTAATGTTCTTAATAGATTCAACATAGAATAGCTCTAGAATTAGTGAGTTGTGAGATATATATATATATATATATATATATATATATATATATATATATATATATATATATATATATATATATATATATATATATATATATATATATATATATATTAATGCAAAACTAAAGAGACATAAAATCTTTTAAGACAGACATTCTTAACAATTGGTATTTCAGTAAACTTAAATTAGAATTTGCAAATTTCTGTAAAGTACAAACTAAAGTTTGAAAATGGTTCAGACTTGACTAAAATTAAGAAAAAAATAATTGGTATTTTGTTAAAAACTGCAAGAAATATAGCATGTATAAAAAGCAGTGATTTATTGGTAAATTTTCGGCTGAGATAAAACAATGTATGAAGGAAAAACAAAAATGGATAATTTAAAAAATGAGTCATTAATAAGAACTGAATATCTAGAATTTTGGAAAATGATTCTAAATAAAGTTAATAAGATATATAGAATATAATTGTGAATTGACAAAGAAAATTATAAATGTGAATAAAGGTCTGAAACTTTTGGTGTTGGAGGAAAGTTGTTTCAATAGTAACAAAAACATAGGAAGTATTACTAAAAAGATAGATGATATTATGAAATATGTTAAGGAATTCTATGCAGAATTATATTGTAATGAAGAACAAGAAAACAAAGTACTTCCTAGAATTACATGTTTTTATATGAAACAGATGGAATTATGACAAGATCTCTTATATATCAGTTTTATGCAAAATCTTTATAATCACAAGTTGTCTACAATAAACTTTGGATTCTAGCCAGTCCAAAGAAGAAGCTGAATTTAAAGTGATTTTGGAATAGCTGATACATTGAAGTATTAAAGAAAGGATAAATGAATATGAGGTCTCATTATGCTATGAATTTGTAGATCATGAAAAGATATAAGATTCAATAAGCATTTTCATCAGGGTTAAAGCTTTATATCACAAGATCTAGATGTAGCTATTGTTATATTGTGAAGAATTTTTATCTAAATGCAAAGCAGTGATTACATTACATAATGATACTAAGAAGATTAAAATTGAAAAGAATGTATGACAGGATTATTCCATATTTCCAAATTGTTTTGCAGAAGTTTTGTAAAAAATATTTTGTGGATTAAAATGGGAAGCTAAGGGTAAAAATAAATGGAGAATATTTTAGTCATCTAGATTTTTCAGATGTTGTAATTGTTTTTGCAAATAATGTGTCAGAGTTTCAGGAAATATTGCAATAATTATCAAATGAAAGTAAAAATGAATGATTAAATATAAATGCTAACTAGATCAAAATAATATTCAATGAATTTTTTTAGAGAAAGAAAAAAATTGATTAGACAAAGTTAATAACTGCAAGTACTCTTGATAAGATTATTAATGCAGATAAAATTAAACTTGGGTGGAGTGTTTTAGCAAAATAACAGTAATAAAGGGAAATATATCTAGGGGCTTGAGAAGAAAGATTTTAAATTTCTTTGTTTTGTTAGTTCTTACTTCCAAATATGAGACATACACACTTAACAAAAGTACAGAGTTCAGGCTATTCACTGAAATGTGGAAAGATGTATGTTAGAAGGGAGAAGAGATCAAAAATAAAATACACAATTGAAAGAATAATACTAAGATTTAAGAGACTGAAAGTGAATAGGCATATTTCTAGAAGAAATGATAATATATGATCATTGAAGTTTTAAATAAGCTTCCAAGACAATGTATAGGATGAAAAAAAAGACTATATATGAGAGGGGTGGATGAAATAAGGCATTTTCTAACAAGATATGGAGGGAAAAGGCTACAAATCAGAGAAACTGGATTAAACATGAAGAGATTTAAATAGTTCATTGAAATAAGTTTAAAGACTTTGGGTTTGTACTTTAAAAAAATGTTGGTTATCTTTAAATGTTAACTAAAAATGTAGTCCAAAGCAGATGTTCTTTATTAATTATGCCTAAGTTAAAAGGTCAATATTATTAAAAGGAAGATATGAATTAAAACACAGGACACTTCTATTATTTTGTTGTAAATAAGCATGCTAATATACTCCAATAAAGCACAAATTGTTTTGAATTCAGCAAGGGTTGGCAAGTCATATTATAGCTTATTTTTCATATAAATTTGAGGTTTTATTGTTATATGTATTACTATGTTATTTCCAATCACTAGAGTCTGAGTACCTATTACAAATACATTTTACAAATTGCTATATGTATTTAGTTTTAATTTACAGAGTGATAAATAAGCTAAAACTGTTCAAAAAGCAAAAATATTTTGAAAATATGAGTTACTAATGGAAATCAGAAATTTACCAAATACAGATGATAGACTAATAACTAATGAGAAGTAAGTATGAATTTTGAAAGACGACATTTCCCCCAATAATCAAAATGCAGATAAGAGTGCTAACTGGTAAATTAAATGCAATAAATAAGGAAAGTAATCTTTTTCCTTAATAATTGTAACTTAAGCACAATTTTGATGTAGATATTTTTGCTTTTTTATTCTTATTTTTGTATAGTATATATATTTAGCAATAACTTTAGTGAGCAATGCATATGTATTAATTAACAGTCATAAGTAAAATGACCATTCAAAGAAGAAAAACATGCACAAAACAAAATGAATATTTTTATGACTACATACATCAATTTATTAAACACAAGACATTTAATCTGTTTATTTAATATCTTTTAGAAAGTAGTTTTTTTAAATAGTACTTAAGTTTTTATATCTCTTTTTTATATTTGGCAAACTAAAGTGTTCATATAATAAGCAACTTGATTTTAAAATTATTTTTTTAATTTATGCATGCATCTTTGGAGTGTCATTCATTTGAAGGTACTGGTAGAAATGGCTATTGTTTTTGACCATTTCGATTTATCACTGTTTTTATTGTTAATATTGAAAAGACTAATTTTGAATTTAAAAAAAAACTCTTTGTGTCAACAAGAAGTAGTATATTAAAAGCAAATACATAAATTATTTAATTATATTTTTTTAAAAATATTTTCGATTTAAGTAATTGTTGCCTTTTTCTAACAAGTGTAGTTCACAATTCAGAATTTGGCTAATATATAACAATATATAACTTAATTAAATAATGGTACCGTCATTCATAATATTACAATGTATATAAATAAAATATCTGGATACATCTGTATATAATTTATTTAAAATACATATTTCCCATTTAACGTTACACAAATTTCATTAAACTCACACATAGATAATGGTACATGTGTGTGTAACTTGATGAAACAGTGCAAGTAAAACAAAAAATTAAATATTTTAAAAGTTATATAAAATCTAAATAATTATATAATTGCATGTGTTTTAGTGTGTTGGAATGATAAGAACAATGGAAAAGTTTCAGTTATGGAAATAATTCATTAAGTAATAGCAGTAATTGGTGCCTTATTTAAATATTAAAATTTAAGATAACAAATAGTTCCATTCTGACACCTTTGGGGAGTAAAAATAGTAACAGTGCTATCCAGGAGTGTTAACAGAATATCAAGTGCTGCAGGGGTAGAAAATACATGCAAAGAGCAGTGGCAAAGTGAATTCATTTGCATAAAAGCTAATTGAAATTAAAATAAGATACAACATGCGAGTGGCCATTAACTTAAAAAAAAATTCCACAAATAAATTCCCCAGAGCTATTTCATAAAATACCTTATAAATACTGAGGGTGGCTTTTTGCAGGAAAGTCGGTCTAGTCTTATGATTCTGATTCTTGTGCTGCTCCAATTTATCTGAAGCTCTTATGGATCACTATCTTACAAGAATGTACAAATAAGCTGGAGTCAGCTTTTCTGTGTCATCAACGAGGGTGGCCTTGAGATGAAAGTTCCAGCAGCAGTATCAAATAACTACCTAATGTGTTCCAGATACCCATTGTAGTAAATGCCTTGCTTGAGTTATCTATTCTATATGCGGGACCCAAAATTCTCCCAGCCATTATAGGAAATCATACCAATGTGATCTCCTTCAATGGAGGAAGACATATCACATTATCATAAATCCACTTTGTTGTGAAGACATATCTGTATATACCAGCATAAGTACCTCATCAATATTTCAGAAATTACTCATAATTGTTATATGTATTAAGCATTTCTTAATTAGTCACTAAAATAATTATAATAAAAGTATATACACACTAGACTTAATATTATTTAAATATATGTTTAAGAAATGTAGAACATTTGTTGGCCCAATATTATTTACTTGTAAGAAAAGAGATTGGACAATGGACAGATTAGGTTTAATAAAAATGTAATGGAAACCTTGCTTGTCTCTTCTCAGAATCTCAAGGGATATATTGTATATAATGAAGTTAAGGAGGGGGAAAAAGAGAGAGAAAATATTTTTTTGTTAATTTTTTTTGTAGCCTTCCTCCCATTGTCCTATGGAATGTTTTCATTTTAATTTCAGAGAAAACATAGTGAAGGGTAACAAGTGAGTTATTTAGCTATAGATATATTATGTATTTGATTGGGGGTGTTCACAATTATTTTTAAATTTGCAAGTAAAAATAGTATAGTTATGTATGGAATTAATTATTTTGTTTATTATGCTTTAATATTAGAAGTATTGCTGTAAATAGGCATCAACAGGTAGGGATTAGCATAATTTCCCATAATTATATGTTAGCAGCATCAATAAAGTTAGCATAATTTATTGAGTATTTGATCAAAAAAATTGCAGATTCTCTAGTTTAACATTACATTGGGAGATGTGTTATCATTATAAATACATGTTATATTAATCTGTAAATATTATAGGCATAAATAAATTATTTAGATTATTGTGTCCATTGGTAGTGATACTACATCGAGTATGTGCCTTCATTGGCCATCCTCATTAGTCATCCCTGTCATATTAATTCACTGATATATTTGTTGTGAGTTATCTGTCAAAATAATTTCAGATGTATAAAACTTATTGGTTTGGGTATAGCCTGTTGATATGAGATTTCAGGTAGTATAGCCTAGTGGTGCATATATATATATGAAAAACAAAAAAACACAAGTTAAAACTTGCTAACTCTTGTATTTATGACAATAGATGGTGTTCTACCAAAAACACCATCAAGTGTAGTTTTTTGTTTACATAAATGTCAGAGCAAGCATTCACTATCTCTAACTTTAATTTCCACCTTCAGATCATGATTTCAAGCTATTTGCTATCGTCAGTGAAGGACAGGAATAAGAAAATAGATCTAAACACAAACTCTGAGCATTTATGAAACAGTTTCTACAGCTTGCAAGCGTGAATCTTTTAGACATGTAATGTCTTCAAACTCAGCATAGCAAGCCAGATAGCTACATGGGTCCGATCTCAGTTCAGCATCACCACATAGTAGAAGCCTCTGCAATATATATCATTGCAAGAAAGACCTCAAAGGTACATTTATGAAAAACAAAAAAACACAAATTAAAACTTGCTAACGCTTGTATTTATGACAATAGATGGTGTTCTACCAAAAACACCATCAAGCATAGTTTTTTGTTTACATAAACATCAGAGCAAGCATTCACTATCTCTAACTTTAATTTCCACCTTCAGATCATGATTTCAAGCTATTTGCTATCATCAGTGAAGGACAGGAATAAGAAAATAGATCTAAACACAAACTCTGAGCGTTTATGAAACAGTTTCTATTCAGCTTGCAAGCGTGAATCTTTTAGACACGTAATGTCTTCAAACTCAGCATAGCAAGCCAGATACCTACATGGGTCTGATCTCAGTTCAGCATCACCACATAGTAGAAGCCTCTGCAATATATATCATTGCAAGAAAGACCTCAAAGGTACATTTATGAAAAACAAAAAAACACAAGTTAAAACTTGCTAATGCTTGTATTTATGACAATAGATGGTGTTCTATCAAAAACACCATCAAGCATAGTTTTTTCATAAATGTACCTTTGAGGTCTTTCTTGCAATAATATATATTGCAGAGGCTTCTACTATGTGCTGATGCTGAACTGAGATCAGACCCTTGTAGCTATCTGGCTTGCTATGCTGAGTTTGAAGACATTACGTGTCTAAAAGATTATGCTTGCAAGCTGAATAGAAACTGTTTCATAAACGCTCAGAGTTTGTGTTTAGATCTATTTTCTTATTCCTGTCCTTCACTGATGATAGCAAATAGCTTGAAATCATGATCTGAAGGTGGAAATTAAAGTTAGAGATAGTGAATGCTTGTTCTGACATTTATGTAAACAAAAAACTACGCTTGACGGTGTTTTTGGTAGAACGCCATCTGTTGTCATATATATATATCATTTTGAAGTTCACTATTATTAAGATATAGATTTTTAAACAGAGGGTGTTACTGGATATTTGTAATTGTATAATGGTTTATATATATATATATGGTAACGGGATCATTTTCTATCTATAATGCGATAGCATGTTTATAACTACGAACATATACATGCGTGTCATGTATATTTTATTCCAATAAACATAACATGACCACCTCTTATGCTTATGTATAACTGTTGTTAAAACAGGCAAAACTCACTATATATATATATATATATTGCCACACACAGCAAACTAGAGTAATCAATGGATGCCTTTTAATTCAACAACCCTTTTTTTTTTATTTATTGGAATTGATAATGTCCATTCAAGTTTGTAAAAATGATTAATACATAGAACTATTAATATAATGTAATTCCCTTTTCGGTTTGTAAGAATTCGTCAAACACACACAAAAAAGAAAGATTAAAACATTTGGAGATTCGTTATTTCTCACCCAGCATATTTATGAGCATCTCTTTATGACCTCAAGCACCAATCTTATATTAATATAAGAATTATGCTGGGAGAGCTGGAATACCAATATGTAGAATTGTAAGATAGTAACCCTTGACTAGCTCACTCAGGGCGGGTGATTATTTAATTGTGGGAAATATACAGGGGTTATATTACACAAGACACACTTTTTTCAATCACATAGTTATTACATTAGTTTTAAATTCTAGTAATCTAACAAACTGAAAAACAAAAAAATAACACAAATATATGTAAGTTTCATTTAACTTTAATCTTATAAACTTTTATTTCTATATTATTTATATGACCCGATTGTTTTGTGCTCAAAATGATGAGAAACATATGCATACACATATACTGCATAGAAATATATAAAATGCAATAGAAAATACAAATAAAAGGGAAAACAATATCAGATTCATCCTGATACACAATAAAAATATTACTTTAAGTTCAGAAGCGTTAATAAATAATGTTTATGTGGACAGTTTATGTGTAGTTAAAAACACACTAACATTTGATGAATATAGGTGGTAAATGTGTACATTATCTGAATTTCTTGCTTCCTCATGGAAAACTAAAGGTGAATTACTTCTTTCCAATGTGTATTGCATTTGACATAATGGCCATAGGAGTAGGTGATTTCAGTGGTCCAATCTGCTTTATTGATTTTCTACCTGCTAATATTGTTGAAGCTTGATCTTGGAGTCAGAGTGACAGGTTTCCATTAATAATATTCGCTTATCTGGCAGCAACTTTAGGGTCTTCAGGGGCAGGACTTTAAAGCCTAAAATGCTTATGACTCTACCCCAACCTGCTCATAATTGATGATCTTTTCATTTCTATGGACGATGTGAATAATAAAATTTTCTTTAATTTTAAACATGTCAACTGGATTTCCAACAGCAAGCTAGAACAGCAATAGAATAATTATAATCTTTTTAATTCTCTTTTTATAGTCCCCTTCCCTTTTTCTAGAAAGTTCTGCCACTCAAATCCGGATTCTTTTAGAAACAAAGCAAAAGCTTTTCGCACCTCAAAATTATTTTTACTCTGCTTTTGTTTTATCAAAATTCTTTTGAATCCAAAACTTAAATCTCCATAATTAAATTCTTCAGATATTGATCAAGTGCTTTTTCATATGTTTTTTTCATTTAATTTCTCCAAAATAAAGTTCAAGAGCTTTCATCTTGAAAATAAAACATATTTCTATATTGGCATTTCTACTTTCTACTTTTCTTTTCATATTACTCCATACAGCAAAAATATATATGCGTTTTAAAAAAACAAAGAGCACACACACCCCCATTTCTCTTGTTTATTTTAACCTTTTAAATCCCTATTTAGAATTATAAATATAAATATGAAAAAGAAATAAATTCAATTAATTGGGCTATATTGACGTATATATATATATAGGAAAGTTTACTGTTTGAAGCAGGGATCGAACTCAGCCTTGTTTCAATATATATATTGTAACCCACACACATAACACCGCTCCTATACATTATAAGAGCAAATGCCCAGGGCACCAATTCTATTAATGAATAGAATAATTTAACACTTTATTTGATTTAGAATTAATACTGAGACTCTTCTACTTATGTCTACCTTATAGTTTAGCTCAGTGGGAAGTTACAGGAAGTCCATAACATATAGAAAATAAATAAATAAAGGAAGAAATACTACAACTATTAAATAAAATATAGGCCTTATTTATTAATCAACCAAATGATGGAGGCCAGCAGAGTTTTATTTGTTCAAACTAATAAAATATAATTTCAATTTGATTTCTTCCATTATCTAATTATACTCTATATTAGCTCAATATTGACAGAAAAGAAAACCCTAACACTAAATAACTCTACTATTCAGCACATCTTAATCTAAATAGCTCAGGGAATCTAAAATACAGTTTAATTAAAGAAGTTATACTATCCAGAAATTTATAACTATAAATTAAAATAAAAATATAATGGAATAAATTGAATAATGTTTTACCAGGCAAGCAATTGGATAATGAAGTAAATAGGGTATCTTTTAATCTCACATCATTATCTAAATAATAAACTAACAATGCAACCTTTTTATAAGTTTACCAAATGGTAAAGTATTTTATGTAATGTTTGGATCAAGAAAACAATATCAGATTTCAGCATATTTATTATCAAATTTAAAAGTAATGTACTTATTTTATAATAGATGCATGGAATGTGGAAATTAGAATACGAATGCATATAAGAACAACTCGAGACAGTTTAGAATAAATAAAAACATTTATTTACATTTGAAATTCAATTAAACATAGCTAATTTACAGTGGGACTGTGTCCTGATTTCTAAATTCACAAACAAATTTGCCAACCTAAGTTTGAAGTCATTTCTGTTACATATTTTACCATTTATCAATTAGACATTTACGAACATAAGTTAACAAACAAATAATACCTTAATATTTTGACTTTGAATATATCTAGGCTATCTAAAGATTTTTATCAGCAAACAACAGTGAATAAGTAAAATATTATATTATAGGTACAATATACAAGTTTGAGAGGTTACAATAATAATTATTAGTATAAAGCAACTTAATAAACTTGGCTGTCAAGAGAGAAGCTTTAACCAGCTCACTTAAATAAACCCTTTGAATATCTACATTTTTCATGCATTCAGAAATAAAATAAAATAATCATTCTGATGATTTGATGGTTTAAAGTTTGCAGTAAATTAATATATGATTTACAATATTTACTTCCTGATAGATATAGGTTCACGGTATTATACTTTTATATTTGTGATATTATTTGCATTATGCATGTGTGACATCTTATGCTATATAAAAAAATCAATATTTTTACATATTATCAATTTACTTATAAATTATTAAATAAGTGTTTTATTCCGGACAATGTCATAGACCAACCAACAAAATATAACACTATATCTCCTTTAATATTCAATAAAGAATTTAATCTGACTATTTATCCAACCACCAACTGAATTACATACAAACCTTCAGAAAAAACACTACATATAACTATGTTTTGATGACAATACAAAAATAAACATTCAAGAGCAATTCAAGCACACGAGGAGCAAATAAGCTCTTTGGCTAATTAATTAACAACTTATCTAATTCTGAAATACATTATTGGTATGGAACTTGTCTCATCACCAGAACAATGGAGAAAATATCACTTAACTTCATAAAATATCACTTTATAACATACATATGTAATCTAGAATATACTTCACTCATGGCAAAATACTTAAGAATATACTATGTGAGAAAAATCCTCCATCCCAACAAACAGAATGTATCAAGCCTAATTTCTTTTTCATAGCTCTTCTCTACATTTCATACTATATATTGGCAGATAAATATAGGTAAATCACTCATTCCTTCAATTCCTTTAGAATATAACACTATCCAAAATTAATATAGAAAAACAGTTATAAAACTGAATATTTACTAATTAAATAAAATAATTGCATAAGATAGACACACATATACATAAATAAGAATGTGAAAATAATTCCAAATTATATAATATGCAAATATTACGGTAATTAAATGATACATTAAAATATAAACTTTTAGCTTAGAACAAACTATCAGCTGTTTTAAAATTTAAATGGTAATAACTATTATGAAGGAGGTTTTTGTATCTCTGACACGATATTTCTTTCATATGCTAGCCATTCTGAAAGCCAAAATTCTCACTTTGCGATAAAATAAAAATATATAAAATGAATCCCTCTCTTAAATAAAATACCCAAAAGAAATGAATGTATTCTCTACATAAAAAAATCATATTTAAATAATACAATTTACCAGCATATTCACAATTTGCAAATACACTACTTCGTGATGATCTAGAAGTTCGGGAAATATAATTAAATAAGCAAACACATAATAAATCTGTCTAGCTGTCTATGATATATCAATAACAACAAATAAAAAAAATCATTCTTCTTGTTAACTTTAAAAAAAATTCACTTGCAAAGTTTCTTGTCCAAAGTTTACTAAACACCATGGAAACAATGAAGATTATTCCCAGATGAGTGCATGTTAGTAAAAACATGAAACATAAAAACAAATTCTTGAAAAACAAAAAACATTTACAATTCAAACTTAATTTAGTAATCTCCAATGTTCTTAGCAAAAAGCTAATTGAGTTTACTAATATAGCACTGTGCAGTAATCAATTTTATAATAATAGAGATATGAAAAGATACTTTCAGCCATGTATTTTTTTTATAATGATCATCTAGTCAATTCCGGAAATATTTGATTTAATGTTAACTTTAACAGGTTTCCTAAAGAATATTTGTTTCCCATAAATTGTGAGTTAGCATACATATAATTAATTTTGGTCATTACGAATTAATTGTTCATATAAAATTTGCAATCCTTAAGCAATAATATTTTGTTTTATAATGCATTCCCACATTGAAGAGAACTAGAAATATACATTATTAATGTCCTTCAATTCGACTTAAGCATATACATTCAATAAATAGTAGCAATTAATTAATTTTTTTGTAAGTCACATATTTATTTCTTTAACAAAATCATATTTATTTTTATAAGCATAGATAAGAAACAAAGTTATCATTCTGTAGTAATTTAAAGTATAGCATAATAAAATACACACATCCTTCTGTTTTAACCTGACTTATATATACAGAAAATAACTTGATCAGAGAGTTTATAAATTTTATTAAATAGTTCTGCATAGATTTTTTGATAATTTTAGTCCTGCATAGATTTCCACAAGATATACCATTCACACAATTTTGTTCAAAGATTATAGAGTTTATGCACTTTCATTTTCTTCTTAATAAAAATAATAGATGTTAGCAAACAAAGTAGAGTGCATTTATCCGCATAGAAATACATTTAAAAAAATAATAATAGTAATAATATTAATGATAATGTTAATTTAACATTTAACTGAGGCGAGGAATTTAAGAACGATATACCTTTCTTATTGTTTAGTTGGTCATCCTAGCTTAAATCATTCTGGTAACTAGGATTCCCATAATGACTTAAAATTCACTTTGGAGTTTAAATTGACTTGACTTCTGGAAGAGATAGAAAATTGGCACAGACAGAATGAACAAAACAATGGCTAAAAACAACAATAATAATGAGCAATTTTTATTAGTGACTATCAGTTAAATAGATATCCCTTCCTTCACTCAAAAGATCATTTCACCATCCAAAGATAAACTCCAACCTTTGCACTCACTAATGAAGTAGAAATATTCAAGAAATTTTTTCTTGAAAAAAAAATCATTTTGACCTTTTAAATTAAATCAAATCCAATAAAACAAAAAAATAAAAAAAATGACGTTTTACAATCTTGATACAAATGAATATACTATTAAGTAAAATGGCTGATAATATTATTTAGTTTGTTAAATAATTCACCAATCCAGATATTCATTAATCATTCAAAAAATATATACTTGCAAAATTATTAAAGATATTTACTGTAATTTAAATGTTTTATTGTAAATGTAATATTATTTACTGTCATTAAAATATGAAAATGAAATGAAAAAATGATACAGAGATACATGCATGTGCTGCTATATGAACATTAAATTATCCTGACTAAATATAACTGATATGGCTATGGGTTAAACATATTTCACTGATTATAATTTCTGCACATGGATGAGTGTGCCAATGAATAAAAGATCAGAAAACCATTCACACAAATACCAAACACTATTTTATAAATAAATAAAATAACTTTGCACTGACTTAACTGGTATATCAACAATTCCTGTAATAATCCACCCCTCCTTTTTTGCATTAAACACTTCATCAAATATAATAATAATAATAATAAATACTTCCAAAAATTGCTACCCTAAATTCATAAGTGACTCACATATAAGATTTGAGACCATTAAAAGAAAATTTTTAAAATTTTAGGGTTATTTCATTTTTTTTTAGTAAAATACAGTTATTCACTACTGATACAATAAATGTAATTACTTGTGTCCATTCAGAATATCACTATATATATATATATATATATATATATATTGAAGCTGTGCATATATATATATATATATATATATATATATATATGCATATATATATATATATATATATATATATATATATACATATGCTGGCTTCACCATTCAGTGTGGATTAACTAAGACTCTAAGTCCAACCACAGTGAATGTATGTTTCTTTTTCAAACTAAATTTATCGTTTTCTCAAATAGTTGCCTAAATTAAAAGATTTAAGAAAATAAAATATAGAAAGTTAAAATTGTAATTGCAATTATTTTTAAAATATATTTGGTAGAATTCGATGAATTTCTTAATTAAATAGAATCCATTAGGAAAAGGAATTTAATTAGTAAAACATTTTTCTGAATTAGATAAAAATAGATAACAGGAAAAATTTGAAACAACGGGCATGATTCGCTACTAATAAGCAGATTAAAAACATAATGGAAAAAGGGTATAAATAAAGAACTTTTCTTTTGTTCTTGGTCTTATGCTTGCTGGGAACCTGTGCTGAAGGTCAGAGAGAAATCTTAAGAATTTTGTTGGAAGAAATTTTGCTGAAAGATTGGACAATATAGTGAACTCTTGCTTGCTGTACTTACTTCAAGCTGCATTCTATTCTTTCAGCATATAAATAAAAGAATCCAGAAATGTGTTGCTCTGCAAAAATGCAGGGGTAACTTCTTTGCCTTCACTCTTCTGAGCTGTTCCTGATGCAGGAGTCATAATCATGTAAGCCAGCCAGAGAACAAAAGTATCTGCCCTGTATCTGTGAAAATCTGCCCTCAAAACATGGAAAAACAAATTTGAAGAACCGAGAAGACCTGCAGGGAAACATCAAATGAACTCATTTTGACACACCCATCTAGTTACCGGTAACATTCCAATAAATTATTAAAATATCTTGGTAATTTGCAATTTCAATGTATATTTAGGCTTTTCTATATATATATGTTTTTTAAATCTATGTATTCGAATCTTGTGAAATTATATTTCATTAATTGCCTTCTTTTCTTTTTTCTTTATATCATAATGGGAGGGGTTATTATATATAATGGCGGCCATAGTTCTTATTAATTTAATTGAAAAATACTTTGTTTAACTTTCCGCCATTATACTCCTGTAATTAAGTTATTTATTTTATATAAATATTTATTTAGAAAGAAAAGGAAGCAAATCATAGAAAATGCAAAACTATTTTAAAATCAAGATTTAAATTGCTAGATATTCTATTATAAAACTTTCCAAACTTTAACTTAGTTTTTTTTATATACATATAAAAGAATGATTCTTATCGAATGCCAGTATATTTTAGTCAATGAAGGGTTACAATTTTAAAGTTATATTTTAAAGAGTGTGAAATAAAATGTTTGCATTTATATTTTAGTACTAAGAGAGAGTACATTTTGACAATATGTATTAAAAAATTATTAAATAGCATTGGCTTAGTGGTGAATGGGTTAAATTTCAACTAAATAAATAAAATATCCGCCCACTTGTTCTTTTTATTAATTCAAATTTTATAAAGGTGAAGTTACTATTTTTCTGCAGATTTTCAGTGATAATTGAGCTTTCCTAAGATATATATTTTGCAGAGGGTTTCTTTTTTAAATTTAAAGCTCGTTGACCGTATTTATATGGTATTGTGCCTCGAGTGATCTACTGGGCCGCTCAGCATAAATTACAGTGCTTCTTTTGCCAAGTTTGCTTAGGTTAACATACCTACATTTGGACCTTCTGAAAAATAAATAAATTGTTCGGGATCTCATGTCGATCTCAGTTCCTTAAATGTAGGTAACTGGACATAAGCAACAAAAACTCCGATCCTGAATCCGGGTCACATGTTTAGCGAACGGATTCCATTTTTCTCTCTAACCTAGTTTAGAGATGGAGAGCTATCTGGTCTTGTGGTAACCTCTTGGTAATTGTTATGCCTCAAGCCTCACAGCCCACTATATGCTATCGCCTGTGTGCATGGTCTTATATATTTATATTTATTAGGAAATCTTTCTCAAAATATCATCAAAATGTTTCAATTATAGCTGGAAATTCCTGTTGGGGTCACTTTATCATTCTTCTTAAATCATAAGTAGGGTGGTGATTTAAACCTGTCCAAAGTGTTTAGTTGAGTTTGACCACCTATTTATTTCTATGTTCTCCAACCACAGAGTTAATGAATCATCTCTCTCTCTCTCTTGATTTCTTTTACGTAACACTTCCATTGGCTGGAATATTTTAAAGAAAGAAATGATAATGTAAAATTTTGTCTGTTCTTATCATTACAATCAATGGATCTTTCAAATATGTCTATCTGGTTGCAGTAAAAATAGCCTGTGACACTTAATAAAACATTGTATGAATTCTTTTAATGTAAATAATAAAAGTTTGTGTTATCTTTCATTCACTATAAATAAAACCACTTAGTATTGTTTTTCTTTTATAACATATGTATGTACAGCTGATCATTATATATGTAAAAATTCCTTTTCGTGGTCTCTTCTCTCCCTGACCACCGGGCATACATTAAGATTAAATTCTAGTGAGGTTTGGGGAGTAAGTTGCTTAGTTGCAATCTAGAGGAGTAGGTGAGGATCGAACCCCCTCTATCTACATCTCTAGGTTAGGTTAAAGCAGCTCTACTTTTTTTACCATTACAATATATATATATTCCCTATAGGATTTGCTTTGGGTTAAAAGCATGATCATTTCTGCAACTCGGATCTTCCATCTTTAAGTGAATTCATCATAGACTTCATGAAAACCTAATGTCCATATTGTTAATAGCCAATGAACTGTGCATCATTAGATACAGTCTCACTATTATTAGTATTATTCCCCACATCTTATGTTGTGCTTATAACATGGCCACTACCCCAATGCCATGAATTTTTATGCTCCATTACTATAAGACCATAAATATAATTTAAGTAAGATAAAATGACAAATGCTCCTTTACCATAGGGTGAGAATTATCAAAAATATTCCATGGATAACAAAGAAAAACTCACTTTTATTATATAATTATCACTGTTATCATGATTTTAACTGATTTCCAGTTCAATAAAGAGATATACAATCATGCCTTGTCAAACTCTTATGCCATATTGTTATAATTAATAATTTATCTATCATAAATAAATCTTGTTGACTATAAAAATATTTGTTTCCTTGACATCTTTTCTATTATTGATCAGAACCTTAGAATTATTCCTTATAAGTTACCTAATGTATATTTTCTGCTTCTCCCTAAACAATGTTAAGTTATATAGGGAATTGAAATTATGTCAATATCAAGGGCATTAACTATGTAGGAGAGGTCTCAGAGCACAGGTGAGAGGGTTGAACTAGTGTTGTCAAGGGGCAGCAATACCACTAGGTATACTGGTTAAGAATGCTTGGTCTCTGGGTTTTGTTAAAAGGTTATACATATTTGATTATTATAAAATATAAGTATTGGTTTATATATATTGTAATAGTATGGAAAACTTGGAGTAAACATGGGATGATGGCACTCATCATCATCAGTACCAGTTAATATAAGATTTTAAAAAATTAAAGAGCTTGAGGAACATGAGAGATCAACAAAGACCTAACTTAAGTAATTATAAATTCACCAGCATTACATAAAATCAATATTCATTCATCATGATAAATTATGAACAATAAAAATAAATCAAAAATTAATCTTGTTACTCGATTTGAAATGGATCTATTATAAATGAGGCTAATTATTTAGCCCTTGCAAACTTGGGCAGAATATTTAAACATCAATTTATATGCACAAGCTTAAGTGCTAGTCCATAAAAATATAACAAAATTAATCCTGGGATACTAAAACATGCTGACAATGCTGTGGTACTGACCAACTATAAACTTAATTTCTAAATAAATAATTAAATTAAAATGTAGTACATGGATGTTAAAGAGCATCTCCTTTGCACCAACCAGGATCATCATCATCTGGAAGTCTATAACACCAAATGTAAATCCTTTTTATATAATAGACTTATGGACAAATCCAGCTGAAAGCAAAACTCTATAACTGTTACTGTAGCCAAGAGATATAATGCAATATATAATATTTATAATATTTTAGAATTAAACAAATTCACTGGAATAACTTTAGCAATAAAATATCAATTTATTACTATTTTTTAAAATGGAATTAAGGTCTTCTGAATTAATACACATACAAATTAAGCCTTCTAATTTTGATTAATACCATAAAGAAATCCACTCTTACATTGTAATTTACATATATGTTTCAATAGGGTCACATAAAACACATATATGTCAGCACACAAATGTGTTTGTATAACACAAAATGAACATTTGATTTGCCATAATCTAATAATAAAAATATAAATTTTAACATATATATATCTACCTGCTGTACATCTATAAAACTCACAGATTTTCTGCAACCTATGGGAGTAATTACATAATAAAAATAAGCAATCACATTTTAATAACATAAATAATAACTTTTCACACATATAAGTGAGTTCATAAACTAATGTGAGTGCACATTGATGTTCATATATTTTAATTTGTCAAAATAAACTTAAAAAAATATATGTTTCACAATTAATTCCATTTTGAAAATCAAATACACATATATATAGGGTATGAGTCACAAAAAAGCTGGCCCTTGCTTCCATGTGAATCCAAATTTTACCATTGTGAACTAGTAGCAGCAGCTGGACTTGCCTTCAGTTTTATCTTTATAGTAACTTTATAAGTTAAAACTCTGGAAAAAAGATGAGGGAGGGTTTTTTTTTAAAGTCCTGAATGAAAAAACACCATAATTAAGAATATGTTTTATTTATTTTGATTGAAAAAAAGTTATTGACTTTTCAATTTACCTTACATTCAAAAACAGATTTGTAGGACTTTTATCACAATATGTTATATAAGCATTAATTAAAATAATTTGCTAATGAAAATAGATAATGAAATTTTATAATTATTGGTATATCCATTGCAACATAAAAACATGCTTGGTTTAATTCCAAAATCAGGTTAATTTATAATAAAAAATTTTAAATTCAATTTATTTAGTCTTTAACTGTTATTCTAATGTAATATAGAAAATATCAACAAAATTTTTTTGTTTGTGTTTATTTTTACATTTTCTTTCAACTATATATTGTAAGTATAATGGTCAGGGTGAATTGGAAGTTTATAGTCTTACCATATCTGATGTACAGGGCACCATCATGCTATTTGAACCTGGACAATTTATATAGTAGGCAGATATGTAATGTTAGATCCAATTTTTATTTTATATTTTATTATGATGTCAGCCCATGACACTAGCTCATAGAGCAGCAGAGATTTATAATATATATATACTTAAAATATATTTTAATAAAGACATTTCAATAAAATAAATAAATAAGCTAATGCCAGTAATAAGACACAAAAACATTTATTAATGCATATATATAAACATTTAAAATTGAATAAAATTTATTATTTTAGATTGGTTATTATTTTTTAAATTTAAATTTTTATTTTAAACAATCTGCACAGATGAATTTAATAATATTTTATTAGAGTGTCAAGTATGAATAAACTATATAGATTGCATTTGAAAACAAAATATTCTATTCCTTATTTAACCTTAGGGCAAAAGTTTGCATACAAACGAATGCCAATCTATCTGATATATCGATGTATTGAATACAGCATGAATACGACAGCACAAATACCATACTGTCAGGAATGCACATCTGAACAGCATGCTTATAGAAGACATTGACTCTCATCCAGTACAGGAATACTACATCTGTCTGGCGAGAATAATAATAAAAAAACTCCATAGGAAGGGACTGCATTTTCTGTCTTGCTATTCCATTCCATAGGCTAAAGGGGGATCCAAGGAGCAGGGAATACTGTCTGCTTCCAATGGTCAGTGAGAAATGGGAATTATTTTGCCCAAGTGCGGTGTATAATATGATCCTGCATCTAGCAGATCTCATGCTACATTTTCTAATTACACCAATATATCCAATTGATTAACCCAATTTAACTATGAAACAAATAACTTAAGATTAACCCTCCCTTAATTAATATAACTTTACAAATCTATGCAGCCATTCATGCTCAACTTAAATTTAGCTTTATATAATTTAGTCAATAAATATTAATTAAAAAATGGAAATGATTAAATTAGCAAACTCAAATATATAAAATTAAACATTATTAATTGATTTTGAAATCTTAAAAGTCAGATAAAAGTTCATTTTAAAAATTAGGTTTAGTTGATTTTGCTTGTCAAAATCTTGATGAAAGTTTACAGTAGAAGAGTCCTGGTTCCTGGTGCCAATTCCTGCAAAGTTTTTATTGGAAGACCAGTCTGTTGTTCTGGAGGTGACCTTATCTGGTTCAATCCTGGTACTATTTTATTTCAGAACCCATATGATTTGCAGTCTGCAATAGTACCATTCATAATTCATCAGTCATTTCATTTGAAATAAGAGAGAGGGTGAAAACTGCGTCTTATCACCTATCTCAAAAAAATCAAGTTGAAACTGTCTTTCAATTTTAATATTTTTTCTTTTTATATCAATCGTCCAGATTCACTGAACATGGTTTCCTGTTCCAATTTTTCATTAAGGTCTGAGCTTTGGTTGCTGCTTCTATTGGACATCTAATTTTTTTGTTCTCTTATTTATATCTTTCATCTGACTTTTTTATATTAGAGCCCCAAAGGGCTAGTTTGCTTTTCGATAATTAATAACACAATCATTTCCATTTACTGAGATTACATAGAAATCTTTTTCCTTTATGTTACTTTTTACTAAAAATATTTTATATTTAGATCTTTACCATTTTTTTTTATAAAAAAGTACATTCAAGTACTTTTTTTTTACTTAAAAAAATACTTTTAAAGTTTTGCATCTATGCAAATATATATATATATATATATATATATATATATATATATATATATATATATATATATATATGTTTAACAACTCTTTAATTTTAGCTTTTAGTTTTTAATAAATTTATTTTTATTTACGAATTTAAGTTTTTATTTTAATTTTAAATTAATGTAATGGCATATTGTATACTGTTACATAAGAGATGGCTTACAACCAACTTTCACACCTGTCCCAGTTTCTTTCACAATGTTTAAATTCAGACCAAGTGGTAGGCAAATAATTTATTCTAAATATTTACTTATACACATGTGGTATACACATATATAAACATACATATAAGCTAATATGTTTGAGAAATTAATTCTTATTTTTTTATCTATTGTGAGAAAGCAAACAAATTCATTATACATATGAAGTATATGCGCATATAAACATACAAATAAACTAATATGTTTGTCTAATGGCGAAAGTAATTGTTTTTCTTTTATTCATTTAATATCATTAATTAAAATACTAATTGATTGACTTATAAGATGAACATAATCAAAGGTCAAAATTATATGAGGTCAAAATTGTTACTAAATGATTGAATTTGGAATAATAATAATAATAATAATAATAATAATAATAATAATAATAATAATAATAATAATAATAATAATAATAATAATAATAATAATAATAATAATAATAATAATAATAATAATAATAATAATAATAATAATAATAATAATAATAATAATAATAATAATAATAATTTGTTTTTTTTTATTAAGTTGTAACAATAAGTTTTAGTTAGTGTGAGGAAAACAATGCAGCATTCTTCACTTTCAGACTAACTGCAGAACTGTCAAGACATAGAAATAAAAAGTCTTTTATTTTTTTGTTTAAAAAAAGTAAATGTTCAGCATTCAAAAACAGTAAAATTTTAATATCTGTAGTTTCAAAATAATATAAAAATTTTATTTTGGATAGGAGGAAACTGGAAAGTTGAACTTCAAATTATAATTAGCAGGAATGAATTAATGATTTAATTTATTCTGCAAATGGGAATTCATTATTATAGAAATGATGGAAAAGAAATCTGAAATTACTAAAAATTAACTGTTTCTTTAAGCTAGTTTTATATGTACATATTGAAGCCATGTTATAAATACTAGTTATAATAAATGAATCATTACAATGTATTTGGGATAAAAGACCAATACTGTAGGATATTCCAAAGCTAGCTTCAATGTCATTATGAAATTATAAAAATTTTCCATCAAGATGCCTATTTAAAGAATACTGGTGAATATTAATCTTTAATGGATTTATATATGTTCAGAAGAGATAATTTGTATGTGTTTGTGTTTAACCAAGTAGCATGAAAGGTACAACTATTAACAGAGTGGTGAACAGGAACATTATACAGGGAGATTGACATTTAAGTTTATAAACTCTTAGTGGGAGATAAAATGCTTTCCTCAAGATAAATATATTTTGTTTTGATTCACTTGATTTGTATTTTTTTTCTTTCATTATTTCTACTTGAAATTTTTTGTATTGTAATTTTTTTATTGTGTATTCAAGATTTATTTTCAAATTTGATCACCTGCAATTTAAAAGTGAAAGCAGTGGATGGATAAATGTCATAAGTTGATGTATTTTTTTTAAAAAAAATCATAGTCAATTAATATATATTATTTTTAATAAAAGTAAAGTTCCAGATTCCTCTGGAAATATAACATTAATCCATCAAGGTGACCTCAAGTAATGTTTTTATATATTTAACATTGAGGGCAAACTTTAGGACAAACAAAACTATATTATTTACTAATAAGTTTTAATAATATTTACTTGTAACTTTGTTTTATTTCTGAGTGCACAATTAATCCACAGAGTGAATGGTCTTTTTCATATCTATCATTAATTTTTACTATGACTTACACACACATATATATGGGAGTGGGGCTATATATATATTTTAATAAAAAAATAATTATAAATATATTTATCCTAACCTAAAAATATCATTCTAATAATTACATTAATGGGATAATTTCAGAATTTGTGAACTCTCATTTGGCTTTTCTTTTTTTTTGTTTTATGTATATATTTAATGAATTATATAATATAATTTTGTATATAATGTGCTGCAAATTATTTTGTTTCTGTTGTGTGAAGTCATCAAAATGATAGAAAAACATTCTTGATAACTGAATATTTATTTATTTTATTATTTTTGTTTGTAAATAATTATTATATATGTTGTTAATAAATGTATTAAGTTGTTTAAACTAATCAGGTCTCTATTTTATCATCACCATCATCATTGTGTAGTTTATCGTTACAAGTTTCATCATCACATTATGAATTTATACCACTAGAGGTTTGATCATCATCATCATTATTAATTTATACCATTAAAGGTTTGGTGATCATCATCATTATGTATTGCTCTTTTAAATAATTGATAATCATCAGTATTTTCTTATATCTATGCTTATATATAGGCATATTTGGTTGATAATTGAGTAAGTCCATCCCTGAAGAGAGCTGACTACAAGAACTCCCTGAGTTCGAATTCTGTGGTCTAATGAAGCCTAAAAAGGGAGATGTAATGAATATGCACTAGTCTAGGTTACATTGAAATCTTTTTAAGTAATTTATAAGTTGGCATATTGAAAAGGGGCATTTCATGGTGACATCTTTAGCATCCTATTCAAAGGCCTAGATCTGACAGTAGTGAGATGTGCTCCCTTTGTTATATGCCATTTCTGATTCAGTAACATCCGATGCACCCAAATGTGCCATGGAATCATAAATTTAGGATATGACTTGTTGTAGGTTGGTTGACACATTGTATTCCAATCATCCAACTACTGAATCATATTCGCATCATCGTATGGTGTACCCTGCAGTTCCATTATAATATATATGTAACATTTGAGATTTTAAATGTTATATACATATTAAAGCAGTGGAAGTATTTTATTATATATATTCAGTAATTAAAAAAATCTGTATATGCAACACTTTATGAAACTGCACAGAACATTTTCATTTTTTTTTAAAAACTTTTCAACATATTTTGAAAAAATGAGAAAGATCTCAATGCAATTTGAAGCAAAGATGCACTTATTTATTTAATAAAGTGCAGATCTAAAGCTCTTTAAAAATCCAAACCATAACTGCTAGTTGATTAGAAACTAATACAATAAGACAAATTTTTATAGACTGGATTAAAAATTATTTTGTATTAGAAGTGAAACTTATTGTCACACCGAAAATCTAGATTATAAAGCCATATTAATTATAGTTCATAATGACGTTTTTGATCAGTGGTAAAGTTGTATTTTGCCACTTTGCATTATATTTGTAATTCAATCTACAATTCAGGAAGTAATCAGCATTTTAAAAAACCATTATCTAAACTTAACAGGAGGAAAAAAAATAATAATAAAAATAAATTAATATGAGAAATGAAAACAAAAGCCAAGATAATTGAAACAATTTCAAGAATTTAATTATGTTAAACTTCTTTTTCAAGCTTGGGAGTTCATAAGTTTACATTTAATAAAAAAAATGTTGAAAATGTTTAATCCTGATGCCCTTCGTCCACCTGAAGTTGTTAATGATTCTCTTATGAATACTGAAATTATATCTTTTGCAAAAAGTGCAGGATTTAATGAAATAAAAGAACGTGGTATTCAAGAGTTATTTACCAATAAAGATCTGGCAAGAATGGATCAAATGGCAGTCAACAAATTCAAAACTGATGAAGCTGATGAGAGTATGGATCAAACCGAGTTGGGAAAGTCTATTAACAGCTGAGATAATTTTTTACTGTAAAGAAGTTTTGTTAAATAAATCTAATTTTTGAAGGATCATTTAAGTTTGAATGTAAAATAAAAAATGTATTATCATACCACCAAGTTTTTTTTCATTTCAAAATATATCTACAAAAAAAACAAGAATGTGAATCTCAACCCAATCCTTATATTGAGTCTTATTTTCTATAGTTCTGTATTTATTTATTATAATTTATTTTTAAGAAAAAGGAGTAAATCACTAAAATCATTGTAAATGTTGAAAGATTAAATTTTGAAGCCCATTCAAAAGAAATTCCTTTTTGAATGGACTGCAAAATCTACATTTTTTTTTATATAAAAATAGAGTGTGGCCAAAAAAATATAACTATGGAGTAAACGAGCTGTTTAAACTTTGTGGTGAAATCATCATCAACCATTATCAATCCACTGCAGGATGAAGGTCTCTCCAAGTTCAATCCATCTTTTCCTATCTTTACCTTCTTTTCTCCACATCACCCCTGCACACTTTCTTATATCATCCATCCATCTCACGTTGTCTTTTCTGGGTCTTTTACATTCTCTTAAAATCCAGTTTAAAATTTCAATTGTCCATCTATTATCATCTCTTCTAACAATATGTTCAACCCAACTCCACTTCAGTCTTTTAATTTTTTCAATGAAGTTAGTAACACCCATTTGTTCTCTTACTCATACATTACGTTTTTGATCCCTTCCTGTTACTCCCAACATGCATCTTTCCATACTTTTTTGAGTGGTCTGAAGTCTCTGTATTGCTCTTCTATTGATTGTCCAAGTCTCAGATCCATAAGTAAAAACTGGCAAAACACATTTATTAAAAACCTTCCTTTTTAAACACCTAAACATATTTCCTTTTAATATCAAGTTATTCCTACCAAAAGCACTCCAACCAAGTTTAATTCTATGATTAATTTCATCCATTATATCTCCATCTGTATTAATAATCTGACCAAGATATTTGTAACTGTTAACTTCTTCTAACTCATCATAATCAATCTTTCTTTTCATATTTTGAGAAAATCTATTAAACATTACTTTAGTCTTTTTAACATTTATCTTTAGTCCTACTGTCATACTTTCATCTGATAACTCCTGCAACATTTCCTGTAGCTCTAAAGCATTATTTGCAAAAACAACTACATAATCTGCAAAATCTAAATGACTTAAATAATCTCCATTTACTTTCACTGCTTTAGCTTCCCTATTTAATCCACAAAATACTTCTTGTAGCACTGCTGTAAAATTTTTTGGAGATATGGAGTCATCCTGTCTTACACCCTTTTCAATGTTGATTTTCCTAGTATCATTATGTAATCTAATTGTTGCTATTGCATATTTATAAATATTCTTTAAAATATGACAATATCCTTGATCTATACCTTGATGATCCAATGCTTTAATCACTGAAGATATGTTCATAGAATCAAATGCCTTTTCATAGTCTACAAATCCTAAACTTAATGGCAACTCATATTCATTTGTTCTCTTTTTATAATTTCTCTCAATAGCTGTATATGATCTACTGTACTAAACCACTTTTAAATCCAGCTTGTTCTCTTGGTTGGTGGAAATCCAGTGTTTTCTATAGACAAGTTGTAATTATCTTAGTAAAAATTTTGTATAAAACTGATAAAAGACTGATAGATCTGTAATTTTTAATATCTTCTTTACCACTTTTTAAAGTATTAATATTAATACTGAATTTTTCCAATCATCTGGAACATCTTTATCATTTAGACATTTGGTATATAACTCTGCTAAATTTTTTTCTATTTTTCACCTGCTTCTTTTAATATATCAATTATAATTCCATCATTACCTGGAGCCTTCCCTTTCTTCATAAATTTAATTGTATGTCTCACTTCCTCATTAAAAATTCTGGGCAATTCAGAAGATATAATAGGTATAAGAGGCACTTGGTCTTTATTACTATATAATTGTTGATATAAGTTTTCTACATATTTCATGATGTCATCTCTCTTTTTAGTAATAACACCATCTTTTTTTCTTGTTGCAGATATAAATTTCCTACCAATACCAAAATGTTGTTTTACACTCTTTAGACTTTTATTCTCTTCTACAGCTTTATTTGCTAGTTCACAATTATACTTTTTTATATCATTTTCAACTCTTTTCCGCACGATTTTACAAAATTCCAGCTATTCAATCTTTTTTAATGAATCATTATTGTATATCCTCATATTTCTTCTTTTCTTCATAAATTTTTTATTCTCTGTAGAAATTTTATTGGTCAATTGCTGCTTTTTTCTACCAGCTATCTTTGTTGCAGTTTTTAAAAGTGCATCACTTATTTTCCTATTAATGTCATTCCAATCTGAATCATGTTCAAAATCTACTAATACTTGAAACTGATTTGTAAGTTCTAATTTAAATTCATTAGAATGTTTCTGAAGATTTGTAATATCAACTGTAAATATTGTTTTTTTTTTATAATAATTTTGGTCTCTAGTTTTGCATTAACATGTATCTTACATCTTACTAATCGATGATCACTTCCTGTGTTAAATTTATTAAGAACATTACAATCTTGAAATATGTATTTTCTGTTAGTCAAAATATAATCCAATTTTGCTGTACCTTTGTTTGGATGCTTCCATGTCCATTTCCCTTTAACATTTTTCTCAACAAAAAATTCATAATATAAAGTTTTTCTTTTTCTGCAAACTCCATAAGTCTATGTTCTCTCTCATTCCTATTACCATAACCAAAATTACCTACAGCATTTTCATCTTTCATTTGTTTACCAATTCTAGCATTAAAGTCTCCCATACCCATTTTAAAATGTTGTTTACTCTGATCAAAAGCCTTTTGTACATCCATATAAAAATCTTCTATAACTTCATCACTATAAGCACTTGTTGGGGCATAAACCTAAATTATCTGCATTTGGTATCTGCTATTAAGTTGTAAAACTAATCTTGCCACTCTACCTGATACACCATCAGTCTCCACAATATTATTCTTCCATTTCTTATGTATAATGAATCCCACTCCACTTGTATTTCCAATATTTGTGCCTTTATAGTACAGTATATGTCCATTTTTTAAATCAATTGTTTCTTCACCTTTTCTTTCTAACTTCACAAAGTACAATAATGGCCCATTTAATATAAGACAGTTCTTCTTCTAACTCTTGCAATCTTTCTTCTTTGAAAGTGATCTGCAGTTGTAAGTACCTAAATAAAAAGTCATCATCAAATGGCAGCCTGAGTTCTCAATCAGGGGATTCTTAGCACCCTCCATCTTAGGGCACCAACCACTGCCTTGGTTGGTGACTTTACAGCTTTCTGGGAATAAGGGCCATGATTTATTTTTGTCTGTCATGATAATATATATTGAAAAAATATTATCACATGATCACCATTATTATACTAGCACATGCAGTAGTGCCACCCTGTGCCAAACAGAGTAATCAATGGATTCCAGAAGGCTTGTGCATAAAATCCTTATCTATATGACTATATAAGCTATTGTGCTTAGATTGAAAATATTATTGTGTTTTCAATTTCATTCTCATAGTTTTGTAGTAAAGTAGAGTTAAAAGGTGGCTGGTGGAGGGTTGCATTAGATCCTAAGATCTAGGTGCAGTGCTCTCAGATCCAAGGTTCCTCACTGATGATGGCCACAAGCCAGACACTAGTCTGGGGATATTGGATGAGTAGGCACTAGATAGGGATTTTATGCACAAGCCTTCTGGCAACCATTGATTACTCTGCTTGGCACAGGATGGCACTATGTATGGAGAATGTTGCTTTTGTTTTGAAAAAATATTCTTAAACTCGGAGGTAAAAAGCCAATAAACTCTCCATGCTGGCTAATGCATGTTGGTGAGCAGCCCATCCATTTTTGTATACATTTTTCTTTTTAGTTTGCTATTAACTGAAAGTCTAGAGATAGTATAAATTAACATATGTATAACTTTCCAGTTTAGTGGTTTCCAATAGATTTTCATATTTATAACACTCTGAAATTTGCTTCATAACAATACAGTTTTTTACTATCCAATGAGATACTGCTTACAGGAAAGTGAGATTATACAGGCCAATAGAGACATGCTTAAATGACTTTAGAGCCATCTAATCCAACATTATTTAAAGGATAAAATAATAAGTAGTTAAAATAAGCTGAACAAATAACTTCAAAATTATTAAGTAAGAAGTAAAAAGAAGTAATTTTATTTTTTCAGTTTTTTATTTGTAAACATGTGTGGTTCTTCTGTGGCACTATGGAAAATTATGGTGCTACATGAAAAATTGTATCGATTTATCACTTAATCTACAGAGATGAAAAGTCCCTCTGACATTAACACCACATCAAACATGTATGTTTCAGCAAAGGAAGTTAGTCTGGTGCAGGAGGGCTATTGGTTAAAAGTGGGAATGCACAAGAAAGATAGCATAAAAATGACTAATTATACAAATAATAGAAGGGGTAGAAAAATTAAAGAGAAAATATTGATTAAAAATATAAAACCAAATCTTAATAGGGATTTTGGGATAAGTACAGTAATTTTATAAACAAATATTATTAATAATAGTTTGAATATGAAAAGGGCTAAAAGAATAAAGTTGAAAAAAATGACAATAGAGGGAGGTGTTAAGCAAGTATAAATTTTTTGAAAATTTTGTTAGTTGGGTTTTTAAAAATAATATTGTAAAGAGGTAAGTAATTTTGTAATATAGAAAGGTAATTTGTAATGTGGAAAAAGTTAATAGTTAATTATAAAATATTTAATAAAAATAAAAGAAGGTTAGAAGATGATTAAAATATATAAGTAAAAATACAATAATATATATTAAATAGTAAAAGAAAAAATAAAATTTTTAAAAATTAAAATTATAATAAACAATTTAAAAAATAAATGTGGATAGAATTATTAATAGTAAAGTAGTAAAATGGGAAATGAATATTTATAATGGTCAGGTTAAAATGTATGTTTTATTTTTGTATTTAATTATGTTTATGAATGTGTATAAAATGCATTAATTGTATAATTATATATTTGGATATTGTAGCTCTAATGATGGCTGCAGGACTATCAAAACTGTTAGGATAAAGTTTTCATGTAAAAAATAGTATTGATAAAGTGTTTAAAGAACTTGTAAATGGTATGATGTAACTGAAAAGTTGCAAAGTTTGTCACATATTATTAAAGCAATCAAAGATGATTATTGGAGTGGAACTTTTTCAATGTTTATTAACCATTTTCATTTTTTATTAAATCAGTTGCATAAAATAAATTTGAACTTGACCTTTTATTAATTAAGACATCTATGAATAGATTTAAACTCATGACATTTAGATAGTAACTAAAATAATTAACTTTATTAACTTTTTTCTAATTCAATAAAAATTATCTACTTAATTTAAAGCAATATCTTTACTTAAAACAAACCCTTTTATTTCATATAAGAGTGCTTAAGAGATTATAATTAAATTGTTTAATATTAAAATACCATTTATAAAATATATTTTTATAGACAATTAAAATTTAAATAACTCATTTTAAAGTTCTCTCTTTTAACCTGCATGCACATATATTCACACACAAGTATACTAGAGATGATTAAAGAAACTAGGAAATTTACTGCAGATTAATATAGCATTTTAAAAGACAGCACAAAATTTACTTATTGAAATCCATTTAAGATAAAACTCATTTCAAACTAGCTTTATTTACACTTAACCTATTAAATTCTAATTTCAAATAGATATTATATGAATTAACTGATGCTTTAGTACATACTAGTTCAAATGCATTTAACACAGATTAATAAATAATATTTTAAGAAGATAACAAAACAAAAACTTTATCCACTATTTTACATATCTTAGAAATAGTAAAGTGTATTTATTAAAGGGTTATATTTATTTAAGTAAAAAAAAATTAAAGTACTATCTACAAATTTAAAATATCATCTACACAATTTTCTTTTCAAAAATAGTTTATAACTTTCAATATATATAAATCAATACACCAACTTCTTTTTAAATCTTGTTTTTATATGACTATTATAAAAAATACAATACACACCAACATTTTGACTATAAATACCAATAACAAATATTCCAAACAATTCCAAAAAAATAAAAAATACTAAAAAATGCTCTTTACCCTAAATTCTTTCTTTTCCAACAATCTCAAAACTTCATCACATTTTTTATATCTATTAATTTACCTAAAAATACTCTAAAATATTTAATTAACAAATCTATTATTTTCTTTTCTATTAATATTCTATTCAATTCAGGATTAATTTCACTAATGTAAATTCCTTCCTTTATTATTTTTTCATAGTATGATTTTATACATTCTAAAGATTTTATTTCAAAATCTTTATGTTTAAATTTATCATATAATTAAAAACAGCAAATTTTTTTTATCATTTAAATGCTGTTTTAATCTAGTTTCTAATTTATTTTTTGTAGTCCCAACATATGATCTCTCTCTATTATTTTAATACAATTCAAACATTTTATTATATAATCTGAATTCATAATATCTAAATTATTACACTCATTATTATTAATTAAAAAACTTATTTTTTTTTTTTGATATTTAATGTATTAGTCCTGTGACACGGAGCATGTATTAGACTTATTGTGCCTTTTTATATCTGCAATAAATGTGTAACACTGTGATTAGATCAAATAAATCCAAGTAAACCTTGCAATGTTATCTGATCTTGTATCAAAACATGTTTTATATTCAATCTGGTAAAAAAATAATTTTTTTTCCAAAACAATTTTTTTGGCCTAGTTTTTGTCAAGATTTCATTCTGACAACAGCTTGATTTCATAACATTGCATTTTTTCTTTGTAGTTATTGTCCACTTTAATCTCATTGGTGCTTAATTCATTTGATTTTAAGTGAGTAAATAACTGTACCTTTCCAAAACATCAAAAGACTTTGGGTTTTGGTGAAATGGCTTAATAAGCAACAGCAAGGAATACCACAGTAACACCTGGATTCATATTTGGCTGTCTTTAAATGGCATAGATATCATAAAGGTGACAATGCATTCATTTGCATAATAAAAAAAATAAAAAAAATTGGCTGCCAATAGGAATAATTAATAAAAGTGTTTTATTTTTTTATTTTATAAATAATTTTACATTTTTTAAACTTAAAAAAAACAACAACATTTATTTATTAGTGTTTTTCAATAAAATCTCATTCAGGTGATATACTGTGCAATCATTTGTTCATTTTGGAGAAAAATTTTTTTACTTAAAGACTCCATTTTGTTTGAAAAAATTTGATTACCTTATAATAAAGTACAACAGACAACTTAGATTTATTCATTGTGACAATTCCTGTTATATAATACATGGTAAGTAGTGTATGTGTATATTTTATGGTTTTTTAAATAATATTTTAGGCAATTTTTGTAATTTAGTGATTGTTTTGTCTGTATTTAAAGTAACATTTGGGACTTGCACAATGGCATCTCGCATTTTGCATATTGATTGTTTCAAAGCATACTGTTTATTATAAATGTATATTCTGCACCATGTTTTAAATTTTTTCCTGTAAAAGTTGTATATATATATGAAAAACAAAAAAACACAAGTTAAAACTTGCTAACGCTTGTATTTATGACAATAGATGGCGTTCTACCAAAAACACCATCAAGCATAGTTTTTTGTTTACATAAACATCAGAGCAAGCATTCACTATCTCTAACTTTAATTTCCATCTTCAGATCATGATTTCAAGTCATTTGCTAACGTCAGTGAAGGACAGGAATAAGAAAATAGATCTAAACACAAACTGTGAGCATTTATGAAATAGTTTCTATTCAGCTTGCAAGCGTGAATCTTTTAGACACGTAATGTCTTCAAACTCAGCATAGCAAGCCAGATATCTACATGGGTCTGATCTCAGTTCAGCATCACCACATAGTAGAAGCCTCTGTAATATATATCATTGCAAGAAAGACCTCAAAGGTACATTTATGAAAAACAAAAAAACACAAGTTAAAACTTGCTAATGCTTATGTAAACAAAAAACTACGCTTGACGGTGTTTTTGGTAGAACGCCATCTATTGTCAATGATACAAGCATTAGCAAGTTTTAACTTGTGTTTTTTTATTTTATAAATGTACCTTTGAGGTCTTTCTTGCAATGATATATATTGCAGAGGTTTCTACTATGTGGTGATGCTGAACTGAGATCAGACCCATGTAGCTATCTGGCTTGCTATGCTGAGTTTGAAGACATTACGTGTCTAAAAGATTCACACTTGCAAGGTGAATAGAAACTGTTTCATAAATGCTCAGAGTTTGTGTTTAGATCTATTTTCTTATTCCTGTCCTTCACTGATGATAGCAAATAGCTTGAAATCATGATCTGAAGGTGGAAATTAAAGTTAGAAATAGTGAATGCTTGCTCTGACGTTTATGTAAACAAAAAACAATGCTTGACGGTGTTTTTGGTAGAACGCCATCTATTGTCATATATATATATATATTTGTATGGCATATTAATACATTTTTGTTTGTTTTTAACTCTTGTTAAAAATGTACTTTTTAAGATCTTTTTTTTTGTTGCTGAAATTCATATCTTTAATATTGTTATAAAGTTTATACTTTATTGTGTGAAAGTCATGTATATTTCTGTATGGCACAGTAACATTTGTGGCTTGCATAATGGCATCTTGTATTAATTATTTAAAATTTGCTGTTTAACATCGATTTTATGGTCAAATTCATATGTTTATTACTATTATTAACTTATATTCTGCACAATATTTTATATTTTTCCTGTAAAAATCATATATATTTTTGAATGTAATTAAAATTATTATTATTTTTTAAACTGTTATTAAAAATGTAATTTTTAAGATTGTTTTTTTTAGTAAATTACATTCCACATTTTTTGTGTGAAAGTGTATTTATAGTTCTGCAACATGGCATGTATTAGACATGCTATGTCTTTTTGCATACATATTCAACCTGCCAATAACTTCGTAAATCTTGGGAAAATATCATGTACTAGATCTGTGTATATATTATTTTGGTCAGATCACAAGATTAGAAAGTTATCAGTGGATTAATAGGAATGTGAAAAGGCGCACAGCAACTCTAATATGTGCTCTGTGTCAGAGGACTAATATGTAAGTACCCTTTTTTTCTTTTTATAAACAGGATAAATGAAAACATTATATTTCTTATCAATCATTTAAAATAATTTCCTAACCTTAATAAAAACATCTTTTGAAACATTGAAAACAATATAAATTACCTTATCATCATTATCATTATCATCATCATCATTATTATTATTTAATATTAAACAAGCCAAAACTTTCCATACAGTACTGCCACCCTGTGCCAACTAGAGTAATCAATGGATGCCAGGCTGGTTGGCACAGGGTGACACTACTGTATGGAGAGTCTTGTCTTGTTTAATAACAATTATTTGCTAGTATAAGAGATGGTGATCATGTGATTATTTAATCTTATTCTATTCTTTATTTTATCAATATTTTATTAGAAAATAAACCTTTAATAATATCTCTAGGGTAATCATTTATAAAACATTCATGGTTTATTATATTAATCTCACTTTTAAACAAATTATTACTTGAACATAATAATAGAATTCAAAGAGCAATTATATTTTGTTCAAAAATAATTTGTTTAAAAGTGAGATTAATATGATAAAGCATGAATGTTTTATAAATGACTATCATAGAGATATTATTAAAGGTTTATTTTCTAATAAAAATATTGTTAAAATAAACAATAAAATAAGATTAATAAAAAGGTAATTAATATTAGTTTCAATATTTCAAAAGATTTGTTTATTAAAGGTAGAATATTATTTAAAATGATTAATAAGAAATATAATGTTTTCATTTATCCCGTTTATAAAAAGAAAAAAACTTTACGTGTTTTAATTAATAATGATAAGGAGTGCAATAATTTAGAAATTATGAATTCGGTTTACATAATAAAATATTTGAATTGTATTAAAAATAATATAGAGATGTCACATGTTGGGACTACAAAAATAAATTAGAAAGTAGATTAAAACAGCATTTAAGTGATAAAAATTCTGCGCTTTATAATCATACGACTAAATTTAAATATAAAGACTTTGAAATAAAATCTTTAGAATGTATAAAATCATACTATGAAAGAATAATAAAAGAAGGAACTTACATTTGCGTATTGTATGATTTGAAGTTATTTACAGTCTCTTATTCATACGTATGTGTGTCTGTCTTATGCATTTATTTCATATAATTAGTAAATATTCAGTTTTATGACTGTTTTTCTTTCTATTAATTTCGGATAGTGCCGTATGTTAAAAGAATTGGTAGAAATAGTGCCATATCTGTGTATGTGTATTTATTTTTCAATGTATAGAATGAAGTGTATAAAGTAGCTATGAGAAAGAAAATTATTCGTGATATGTTTTATGTAGATTGGGATTGAGAACTGTCTCCCTTATTATATCTAAGTATTTGCCACGAGTGAAATATATTCCTAGATTGCGTACTTATGCATTATAAAAATGATATTTTATGAAGTTGAGTAGTTTTTGTCGCCTTTATTCTGGTGGTGAGATTGAGTTTCACGCCAAAGTAGGTGGGATTTCATTATTTGTCATTAGATTTGTTAACGAAGAAGCTTGTTTATTTCTCATGTGCTTAAATTTTTCTTGATGTTAATTTTTGTGTTATCATAGAATCATAGCTATATGTAATACAGTTGGTGGATAAATAAATAGTAAGATTAAATTCTTTATGAAATATTAAAGCAGAAATAGTGTTATATTTGTTGGTTGGTCTATAGCATTGTCTAAATTATAATAATTAATAATTTATAAGTAAACTGATAAGATGTATGATTTTGTTTTAATTATAGCATAAGATAACACACACGTAATGCAAATAATCTTGCAGACATGAAAGTATAATTATGTTAAATTTATATATTGGGAAGTAAATATTTTGAATTATATCCTATTAATTTACTCATCAAATCATCAAAATGATTATTTTGTTTTTGTTTTTGAATGCATAAAAAGTATAGCTATTTAAAGGGATCATTTAATTGAGCTATTTAAGGTTACTGTCTTGACAGACAACTTTATTGATTTGTTTTATTTTAATAATTGATAGTGTGATCTCTCCAACTTATATTTGTGCCCATAATAAATTTAATTTACCCAGTGTTGTTTGCTAATAATAAAAAATTGTTAGAGTTCATTAACAGCCCAAATATGTTCGAAGTCAGAATATGAGGGCATTATTTTATTTATCAATTCATATCTAGTAAATGTCTAGTCAATAAATAATAAAAAAGTATAACAAAGGAGATATCAAACCCAGATTAGTAATGTATGTGTAAATTTAAGAATTAGGGCAATAGTCCCAATGTGAGCTAATTATATCTACTTCAATTAAAAATGTAAATAAATGCTTTATTTATTATTTAAAACTTTCTCTCCAGTTGTTCTTATATGCATTTGTATTCCAGTTTCCACATTCTACACATCTATTGCAACATAAATGTACTACTTTGTAAATTTAATAATAAACATATTGAAATCTGATAATAATGTTCTCTTGATTCATACATTATATGAAATACTTTACCATTTGGTAAACTTATAAAAAGGTTGCATAGTTAGTTTATTATTTAGATAATGATGTGAGATTAAAATATACCTATTTCCTTCATTATCTAATTGCTAGTCCAGTGAAACATCATCTAATTCATTCCATTATTATTATTATTATTATTATTATTATTATTATTATTTTTATTATTATTACAATAGTTATACGTTATTGTGTAATAGAATTTCTTTAATCAAACCGTATTAAAGATTCCATGAGATCTGATTTCTTAGTTCAAAATTAATATCAATTTAGCTATTTAGACTAAGGTGTACTAGATAGTGGAGTTATTCAATATCATGTTTTTATGTTAAAGTTATATTGTAGTTAAGCTATGAGTGTATTTAGATGATGGAAGAAATCAAATCAAATTATAGTTTAATAGCTTGAATAAATAAAACTTTATTAATTTCTATCATTTGGTTGATTAACAAATGAAGCATGTATCTTATTTTAATCATCAATAATATTTCTTCCTTCATTTATTTATATTCTGTATATTTTACAACTTTCTTTAACCCTCCACTGAGCTAAGCTATAAGTCAGGCAAAAGTAAAAGAATGTCAGTATTAATTCAAAGCAATATATAATTGTTAACTTATTCTATTCATTAATAGAATTGGCACCCTGGACATTTGCTCATATAATGTGTAGGATTGGTGTTAAATGAGGGGGGTGTTATATATATATATATATATATATATATATATATATATATATTCTAACCCAGTAATAATTAGTTTATTAGAAATTTATTTATTTATTTTATTTCTAACCCAATCATATTTTTATTAATGTATTTATTTGCACTTTTCGCCATTTCTAACTCAATAATCTTTTATTAGTTTATTATTTTATTAGTACCCATGACACTAATTTTTCAGGTTGTTGTTAAGGCAACCAAAATAAAGCAACATATCCATTAATTTTCCAATATGATCTAAAATACTTTTCATATAATACAATTGTACATTCAATTCTCTTAAGCCATGCCACGATTGTAATAACAACAATAATTGATCACTTATTAATTTAAAGAATAATTATAATAATATTAATCTCAGGGTTCTTTGTTTCATGTAAGGAAATGCTCGGCAGTATTGTGTTGTCGCATATGACTGGCATTCTGGTCAGCTATAGGAAACATTTATTTTACTTAAATTCAATGTGTCTTCATCTCTCATATCCACTGCTATATTATTTAAAGAGATGATAATTCTATTCAATAATGACGTATAATTTTGAATAACACAGCCTTTTTTTTTTTCAGAATCTCAGTCAGAATAATAAAAAGACAAGGGTGCTTTTTGTGTCCTTCCATCATCCATGACAACACAATAATATAACTAAGATTTATTACTTAGACAATTAATTTAACTAAATGGGAATGGAATAATGTGCAACCAAAGTTAATGGTTTGGGAATAAATTCATTTTTTTTTTTTTTTTACACAAAGGTGAATGTTTAGTCTTAAGTTTTCAACTCCATAAATAATTATCATTAAACTAAAATATAATGACATATTCCGATATGCTTAACTTTATTTATCTGGTATATTAAGTTTTTAAGAATTTGGAATGATTTCGGACTCAAGAAAAGGTTTTGCAAATATTGTGCAAACACTTATATTTAGCATATAAAAACAAAAAAATGAATCTACAACAAATTTTAACAAGACTATAATTTATTATTATCACAAAAAAAAATATATGAACATTTATTCAATAATCCCATAGTAATACAAAAATATAAAATATAACTGACATTAATATGTATACACTTTTGGTTATGGACTAGAGGTTACTACTTCTCCTGTATGCAATCATATGGATTGATTAACTAAAAGTACATTTCATTACCAATACATTGTTTATTAAATTTTGGTAACCTTGTAGAAGCTTTTATTCAAAATTATTGACTAACTATTTTTTTTTAATGATTAATCCCATCATATGCAATACGCAAAATATTAAATTTATTTCTAATACATTTACTTTATTTATGGTCTTTAATGGGATAACCTATTCTAATTATAGGCCAGTTATCAGAAGTTACACTTACTATCTTACATTTAACTTAATGCTAACTTAAGTTATGATACAAATTTTATTCATGCGTATAATTTTAAATATAAGTATTATTTAATTACTAACCAGAATTAAATATTGCATTTGAATATCCCTTCAGTAAATAAGCGTTTTAAATTACGCAATTTTAATTACTTTCTCCATTGATTTACTTGTCAAATACTAGCAATATTTAGCAGCACAATACAGATATTGATCTTAGTTACTAACGCACTATTTATACTAAAGTGGATCTTGAGGAACTAACACCTCCAATATAACCTTTATCTTGCCCGAACTTTCAAAATTAAGCACAATAATCAACACCTTCCATGGTGGAGCTATCTTTATTTTCACATGAGGAATATGGAATAACCACGAAAGTCTGTAAAGTAATCTACTACATTAAAATATTTTGGTGGTTTCTTGCCTCTTACTTGGGCATACAACGAACACACCAAATACAATCCTCTCCTGGGATTTAAACGAATGAAGCATACTAAATGCTAGATAAATTCTTGATCGTCCTATCTATGAGAATCGATCACTTGGGCTATAAACATACCGAACATTATATTTAAAATCTTCCTCTCATGGAAAACAAAGCTTTTGGGGAGATCATTTTTCATCCCACAAAATAAATACATTATAATTATTACCTATGCGAATATTAAGCATATACCAATGCTATATCTGGGCAGGATAAGTAAATACACTGATTATAATAAACTTATGTTACCGTGTATACTTTGATCAACATCTGAAATCAATGGACATCATAGAATAAAAGTATAATAATTTTAATTTTAATAAAGGAACATTCAAAATAGTTGGTAGCATACTATCTTAAACTACATAAAGTGGATGTGTTATTTAAGAATAATTAGGAATTATTTATTTTACCCCTTAAATATCTAAATATTTTTCTTTTACGTATCTAACATACAAAATTTCTACCTACAATTGTATGTAATAATTAAAACATATTTTATAGATTTTTCTTTCGTGTTAAATATCAACTTAACCTATAATAATTATATTAAAACATACCTTTGTCATTACAAGGCTATTAAATATTCCTTGACCATACAGACTTTAACCTATGTGATATAACAAAAAAAATACATATCATTTATAACTTAGTTTTAAACAATCATTAATTAACAAGTGCATATTCTCTCATTAGAAAATGTTTTTCTGTTGAGCAATTGGTCAGGTGAAGAGCTTTATCAGTCGTATTTCATGAAGCAAGTTTAAAACAATAAAGCATGGTATTATTTCCTTTAAATAAAAGTTTTCTCTTATTTTGTGCGTTTAATAAATTAGGTAAAGAAAAACATAGCAGAATTGAAGATTAATTCTTACTTGAATTAAACTACTACAATTTTGGGATCCAAGAAAAAAATAGACTTCTAATATAGACGAATATTTGACTATAGACGATAAACATACACAATATATATATATTTTTTTTGACGATACGTATACTTATTAGCTAGCTTACTTATGGACGAAAATGCGCAATTTTTCCGAGATTATTCTGATAATAACTGCAGCTGATTTACATGTATAGGAAGTTTTAATAACTCCAACTGATGTGTAATATAATATATCATTTATTTTTATCATTAAGTCACTAAGATATTTGATTTTGTTCATACTTTAGGAATTATAAATTTTTTTTTAACGGTAACTTCTCCGTAAGAATGCCCCTATATAACTTTTCCTATATTTACTCTGAGAAAGTTTATATTTTTTTTTTAAAAAAAAAATATACAGGTGCATAATTTAATCTTATTTATCATTATTATTATTATTTCCAGACAATTCTTGGTGAATAAAACATATTTTACCGTATGTAACTACATTACTTGTAAAGGCAGACAATATTGAGAAAGAGCGCGAAAATGTTTCTAGTTGATTTTCCTTGGTTTCAAATATTTCTTTCAATTATTATTATTTTTTTCTTTCTATACCAAGAAAATATCAATAAATGACATAAAGTTAATAAATAATTATTTCTTACTTGGAAATCATTTATCTTCCTTAATTTAGACATAATAACACTTTTCGTGATTCCCTTAGTTAATTCTGTCATTTTTAACTTTAGTGTGAGACAATAAAAATTTTTAAGTATAAAAGGTCTTTAAATAGGTAGATGGCAAAGAAAATCAGGATATCTTATCAAAAAATTTTAGCCACACATTATATTATTAAAATTTTACTTTGATTACATTTATTTCTGCAAAATAAAATGAAAAAAATTGAGTTACCAACTTTCAGCACTGTTCCTTCCTTGAAAACTAAAAGCAGACTATATTTTTTTTTCAAAAAAAATGATCTTGATTATGAAATTGGTTGTTTCGTTTTGTTGTTGTTTTTTTTTTTTACTTTAGCGACCTCTTCCAGAAAAATAATCATTTGATTATAACATAAACAAAAGAAAGGAAAAACTTATTACAATCATATAGTTTTCAGTATTATTTACCTGGATTACAAAGTAATTTGACAATATAAAAAAATAATAATAAATACATTAAATTAACAATCAGTGATGTATAATTCTTTAAACATTATTTTTTTTTTTTTTTTTTTTTTTTTTTTTTTTTTTTTACAAAAAGAAATTACCAGAAGTTATTGTGCTTTATGATAAGACACTCATCCACTCTCTCCTCTACCCATCCAAAATCAATTACTGTTTAGCTTTTATACCATATTAATTTGCTCTAATTATTAATATCTCAATTAAATTATTCATGTTCTCTCTTTAAAAATGACATTGAGTTATTAAATCTATTAATTATTCACCCAAAACATGCCAAAGTGAGTGAATAGCATACTTTATTATTCAATTATTACTATTTTTATTTTATCTTTTTATTTCTTTAAAGAATAGCATTGTTTTCCTGCAGAAATAATGCCAAGTAAACCAAGTGTCAAGAACACTAGGTTACAATATATATATATTGTGTGGTATCAGTTAAGTTATTTTCTTAATAATATACACTGCAACACTGAAATCATTCCATAAATTAATATATTTCTGTGGCACCGTAAATGCATTACAATGAGAAGATTTATTATAAGATGATAATAGATCTCTTAAAAGACAGAACTCTTTTGTAGCAAACATTTTTCTTTACCTAGCCATTCATTTTTATAGTAAAATCCTATTAATATTATATATAACTCATTGACTTTGCTTATTGACATACAGATTAAGAGAGAGTAGCTACTCTAAGATCAGAAGCTTATATACTTTTTTCCTGATGACACATTTAAGTTACTATCATAGATATTGTTCCTATGATGTCACTCAAATTTGGCCCATTTCTATAGTCTCTCTGTTACTATGAGTTAAATTTCACTCAGTAAAAAGTTTTTTAAAATACATCAGTATTCATGAAATAAAAATGATTCTTAACTTTGTAATAAATAAACATTAAAAAAAATAATACTAAAAACAAATATATGTACATTTTAAAATTATAATTTAAATAAGATATGAACATACCTTTTATATTTATTTATTTAATATAGAATATTCTATGCTTTTAAATACTCTTATTATAATTATATATATAGCTAATAATATTTTTAAATACATATGATTTAATATTATTTTAAACATTAAAACAGGCAAAACTCTCCATACAGTAGTGCCACTCAATGCAAATCCCAGTAATCAATGGATGCCAGAAGGCTTGTCAATAAAATTCCTATCTAGTGCCTAACCATCCAATGCCCCCATGAGTAGGCACTAGATAGGAATTTTATGCACAAGCCTCTAGCATCCATTGATTACTCTGGCTTGCACTGAGTGGCACTATTGTATGGAGAGTTTTTCCAGTTTTAATAACAGTTATGAGCAAGCATAAGAAATGGTGATTATATAATGTTTAGGGTTTAATACATGAAACATGTATACATAAAACAGGTATACATGAAACATGTATATATGCATACACATACTAAATAGTAATTGACTATTTTGTTTATATATGTTCATATATGATTTGTTAAACATATAAAAAAAATATTAATAAACAAATCTATATATATATTTCAATTATTCAGTCGTTTTTATAAATGCTATATTATGTTGTATTATTAATCACCATTTATTAGTAAAGCAAATTATTGAGCTTTTTAAATCAATTGAAAAAAAAAGTAAACGAACATAATTTTTTTAGGATAGAGTGATTCCAGGTTTAAATTTAAATGAAGATGGTATAATATTTGCAGTAAACTCCAAGTTGTATACATTAATTGATGTAATTCATATATAAATAATTAAATTTATCCCAAATCCAAAAGTCAGCCAGACTAGCCAAGAAATAAAATTAAAAACACAGCCAATGGTTTCACTGCTACAAGAAAACTTCTCAAGTGTAAAAAACTACAAAAAACAAACCACCATATTTATATTAAACATTATCCACAATTCCATTTACTTCCCATCCACCCTTAATATTAAAAGATCTCTTAAATAAGTTAATTGCTTCAAATTAATAAATTTTCAATAATAAAGATTCTTTAATTCTTCTTATTATTTCATTTCTCTCAAAGAAGCCAACCTTAGCTTCATCAAAATTAATATATATAATAATATGTAATGTGATTTTTGTATCTATGTAGAAGTAAATAGCAATTTAATTTGATCTTGTAACCAGTTAATCTTTATTAATATTATTACTATGGAAATTTACTTCACTATTTAATTCCTCATGAAACTTTTTTGTAACCAACAAAATACAATGAATGAGGATCCTTTAATTAAATTTAATTTTTAATAGAATAACAATATTAAAAGCTGAACATGTTTAATGAAAAATTGAAGTGAAAAGGCAGAAACTTTTTTTTATTGTATATTACCAAGAGTTAGTTTTATTTACGCTAAAACTTTCTTAAAAATTAAAACCTTTTAATCTCATAACAAAATTTTAATTGTATTAGAAGTTGTAAAATAAATAAAAAATGTTTTAAAGCATGATTATTACATGACAAGCGGATAGGAGAGAGGATCAACAAGTAAAATATCTTTGTTATATAATGGATTAAACATTTAACCCACAAAACATATTTGCTTACATATAGAATGATGAAATAAATCGTCTAGAAAATATTTTTTCATGGCTGTGATTGTTTTTTTGTTGTATAATGTAATCTGTCTACTTTATGTTCTCATGGTAATGTTTCAAATACCTTACTCAATCTTTCTATTCAACTTTGCAAGTTTATTGAAATAAACTACATTTTATGCCAATCCATGTTTACCAATCCATCAGATAAAGAGTTGGTTCTTAATATTTTTTTGTCTTCAGATATTAATAAAAGCATTGATTTTTCTTGCAAACCTATAATTTGCTTCAAATGGTTAATAAAATTTCTAATCTCGTGAATGACATTATGGCACCAACATTTCAAATACAGTTTTGAAAATAAATATTTAAAAAGAAATATTTCTACCAAGAAGTAACATATAATTATTGTAGTATGCTTTTAATTATTTTTTTTTCTTTTCTATTTTTTAAAAAAAAATTATATTGAAATAGGTTGCTCATATGGCATACAATGTATTGTGTGTGCGTGTGTGAAAACATATATTTAAAGGTTAAAAAATAGAAATGAACACAGACAAACTTCCATATATAGTTATATAAAACAAACCCTGGCATAACTGAAATATTGATTGAATAATAATAATTTTTGGTATTTTTGAAAAATTGTAAATTCCTGGAAATTATATACAGAAGTCACTAATTAATACAAACATTTTATTTGATTCCTTTCTGATTTTGGAAAAAATTTAAATTTTTAATATAATAGAACAATTTTTGTCTAAACAAAGACTATTTTTCAAGATACATGTAATCAAAGAATAAATTCTAATATTTTACATAGAAAATTAAAAAGAAATTTTAAAAATTCTACTTTAGTTTTGATAATGCTAAATTAAAAACAAAATAATAGTAATTTAAATATCTTGTTTTTATTATTCCAGAAGCAAAAGATGTATTGTTAATTCTCCTGTTTTTAAATTTTCTTATATCTACTATAAGTAGTGAGTTTAATTTATCTAAGTTCAGTACTGTATGTGTAGAAAGCTTAAAAAGAAATGTCAGTTGCTCCTAGTCTTCATGCTATTCAAATAGGATAGTTTATTTATGATTTTACAGCCCAATATGTATGAAGGTGACAATATTTGCTCAGCTGAAATTTGGAAATTATAGGAGCTGAAATGAGTTGAAGACTGACAGCATTTATTTATACCTCACTTTCTTTTTGTTATGTACTGTTACGGTGTATATATATATATATATATATATATATATATATATATATATATATATATATATATATATATATATATATATATATATATATATATATATATATATATTCTAACCTGTACTATGTGTAGCTCCACTACACATCATGCATCTTCACTTCCAGATAATATATGATATGAAATAAAACGGGTTCTATCTCAGTTAATAATTAATAACTAAAATATTCAGCATTAAAATTAAAATATTTCACTAGCTCAAATTTAAAATACGAATAAGGTTCAGTTTATAAAAATAAATTAAATAAATGTCCGCAAACCCGCGGTTTCCTAATCCAACACGGCAGAGTGAACAGTTTAACAGGAAAAGAAGGTCCAATTTGCCGTTATCTATACCAGTATTGGTCTCCAGCTAAACGATGAAAGATGTTGCAGACCTCCAGTTAAAACCCCTTTAGTTGATATCTTATTTAAATGCCCGAATATTTAGAACAATGGCAAGTACACACCTTTGAAAAATCTATTTACAAAATAGACTTTTGCGCGCCACTTCTAGAAAAGAATACAAAAAATGAATTTTTCCCCCTCCCAGAAGGATGTGCAATACCATATGTCCAGCGAAACATGAGAATAAGATTCAACACCCCGGTAGAGCGATATCCCTTTGTGGCTAGCTCAGTCACTCTACATCTAGGGTCTTCAAATGGGTAAGTTAAATGATTATTACAGGTATGTGGTTGATAAGGAAATAATACATTTTTATCAATATAAATAATAATACGAAACTGAAACAAGTTTAATACTATGATTAACTATTTATTTAATCCCAAATACCCACCACCGTTTCATACTAATGATGATATAATAAAAAGAATACTAAATAATTAATGATTACAAACCCATATATATATTTTTGATGCTTTTAGAAATATAAATACAATTTAAATGATTACGAAAATAGATAAACCCCTAAGGCTATTTACAATAAGATACTTCATAAAGAATGGAAGTGGTCTGAGCCCCTTTTACCCAGTAGAAATAAATTTTCCTTTGTGTGATTTGCTATACAGATAGGAGATTCTCGGTCATACAGGCATACGCTTTTACTGATGACTTTAAAACCTTTTTTTTTATATAGATAAATTCCTATACATATATATACGTGCGGCACAATTATACACTTAGATTACTATTTTAAATATAAAGTTATTAGAGGACTTGCTTACAGGGAATCTATAATAGATCAATCCCTTCTTGCACCATCATGAGGTACCACAGTGACAAAAAAAAATAACTTAAAAAGGATATACGGTTAAATACATTTTTTTTTAGATATTCAACATGAGATATCTATTTACCGAATATTATAAGCGTATGTTCGCATATATACACATGTATATTTATATATGATAAATTTTAGGAATAAAAACAAGAAAAAAAAATAAAAAAAAAAAAAAAAAAAAAAAAAAAAAAAAAAAAGAATCTTTTTAAAATTTTTTTTAAAAATTATAAAATATAAAATAAAAAAAAGACTCAAAAAAATTTAAAAAAAATTTTTACCATATCTCCCCGTAAAAACCAAAAATAAAATTAAGATACTCGGGCGTTTTTTTCTTTTTTATTAATAAAAAAAAATAAAAAAAAAAAAAAAATATAATATATTAAATTTAAAATATTAAATTAAATTTTAAAAAATTATAAAAAAAATTTATTTAAAAAACCCCTTTCTTCTCCTCTCTTCTTTTCCTTTGGGGCTGGGGGGGGGGTTGGGGGAAGAGGGGTGGGGGGGGAGGGTTTTTTTTTTTGGTGGGGGGGAATTTGTTTTGCGCTGGGGGGGGGGGGGGGGGGGGGGTTGGGACTTGGGGGGGGGGGGGGGGAGGGGGGGGGGTGGGGTGTGGGGGGGTTTTTTTTCTTTTGTTGTTTTTAGGGGGTTATTGGTTGTTTTTTTTTTTTTTTTTTGATTAAATTTAAATCAAATGTTCATTTTCTATCTTGACTAGTTTATTAAATTCTTAAGAAATCAAGAGTTCTTAAAAGAACTATATAATGGATTTCTTAGAAAATGTCAGCAGCGGTCTAGTCCATAAATTTATCTCTAAGTTGCTAGATGATTGAAAATCTCTGGAACCAAAGTAGTGAATGACTTGAATGCCCCAGAAAGAAAAAAAAAATACCCCAGCACTATCAATCCCACTAATAAAACCCAATTCAGATATCCCTCTGAGAAGAATATATCAGCCAATCCTTTTAATTTACCTTATCACTTAGATTATAAACATTCCTCTATATCTTTCCGATTAAATTCTACATTTTTAAGTTTGACAATGGTTTCCATCTTGAATAACTCAGACCACTTGCTTATGAAATCAATTCAAAAGAATTTTTTAAAAAGATAACAGTTTAATTATAGCATTATCAAATCTTTTGCTTTTAATCAGATTTTTGCAAAAGCAATTAACATTTTTTTTTCTTATGGAATAAAATTACAATCTTTAGAAAATTAAAAAAAATATACAAGTATATTAGAAAATAAAAAAGCAAATACATATAATGACATATCATAAAAAATATACAAAAAGGAAAAACAAAAACAACACATGAGTTTATTATGCAATATTTTGTATGTCAATTTTATATTACTTTAAATTGGTGTGTGTGGGTATTTTAATGCTCAGACCAACTTCCATTGGATTAATATAGCATGTTTATATAGTTTTTGTGCTAATATGTACAAATCTATATATGTATCTGCTGTAATATTCTTTACAGCAGATTTTGTGCAAGGCCATTTGATAATGCCTGGCACAAAATATTTAATATTTTCATGAGACTTGAAGTGAAAATACAGGTGACAAGATAGATTACATTGAGCCAATATCCCACAGGATACTACCTCAATGGCATAAGAACACTATCCCCCTTTATTACTATTTCAAATAACAAACTCATAGTATTCTTACGACTTTAATAACTTCTACTCACTAAGACTAAACTAGTAACTAAATCTTAATCTTCTATTTAATAATCTAGCTCAATAAAATAATCTCAGGTTCATAAAGTTTATTCTAAGTTAATTTAAAAATACAGTAGTAAAATATGAGAAGGGATTTTATGTCATAATCTACTACACTGAAACTAATAATAATAAATAACAGTAATAATATTCTTCATTGTTTAATTACTACTGGATATCTTTTCTTTTCGTTATATTTTATTACCATAATAAAATAATGAAATAATATAATATGATATTATATCTTCATGTAATGATATAATAAATATGTGGTAGCATTTTAATAATCTGAAAAACAAAATATGTGTGGCAACTGATAGCATATAATTCAGTATACTATTGTGATAACTGATTTATGACCAATAAACAATGTAAAATTATAATTATTTAATTAAATGAATACCAATAAAATATTTAAATTCTTAAATAATTCTCTATTTATCTTTTTATGCAAAATTATATATTTGTTTCAATTATTATGCATATATCGTGATTTCATGCAGCGATGTGGAGAAATAAATAACTCGGTCACAAAATTTTTGAAATAACAAAATTTAACAAAGTTTATTACTAACAACAAATAAATAAACAATTTATTTACACTATTTACAGTGGATATCCTTAACTTTTTTACTTTACAGTTTGATCTACCGGGTTATAAAAAAATAATTTATATTTCAATTATATCTTTATTTAGATTTAGGACAAAATTTAAAAAAAAAATGTTACTATTTGGTTTCTCATTATGGTTAACTTATTACAAATATATTTATCTACTTTATTAGCAACAGCATTTTATCCTTAATATTATTAAACTATCTTATTTTAAAAAATTCATACCTAGAAAAACATTCTATAGAAAACAAAATTTTATAATGAGTATGGATTTCTCAAAATATTAAAAAAAAATTTCATCTTGCAAAATCAAAGATGTTACACAAAATATTATCCAAAAATTCAGTACTAGATTTTAGTATTTATCACACAATGTTTACGAATCATAATATATTCTGCTTTAAGCCTTACTTTAGTGTGATATAAGTGTAATCATCAATATATTTCTGTTAATCAATAAACAAAAATATACTATGCATATTGTTTACATATTTTACTTTGTACTACTGTATTTTAAAAATATGCAATACTTATTTTTCTCTTAAAAAAAATAATACTAAAGCATTTAAAATTATTATCACTTTAAAGAAAATATCTTTGTTTAGATACTTTATTTTAAAAAGTTTATATTTCATTTCCGAAATAAAATTCAAAATATATTCTATGATTCTTTTCTTTCCTTAGGATACTTTGGATCTTCAATTTTAAGTTATAACGTCCTATTCCTTCTAAGCAAATAAACCAATCTTATATAAAACGATAGCATAACCTAAGTTCTAAATTATTTATCATTTCTCTTAAACATATCTTACTGAATGATGCAGTTACATGAAATAAAGATAGTGAAAACAGATGCATAGGATTAAGGAAGAAAGCTAGAGTATTACTCCTAACATATCTCAAAATCATGGCACAGTGCGAAGAGGTATGGCATTTACCTGCCTAATATCCTCTAGTACAGGGATGATGTTAAAGCTATTTCTTCAGCTTTATTAGAACATCAAATATTTAAAGAAATATAAACACTGTCCAAATAAAATGTGTATCAGTCATAGGGATTTGTTAACTATGCTGATATTCACATAAAGACTAAATATTATTTCCATTCCTTATCATATCCTATTTTTAAAAAAATACATCATCTTGGTTTCCTGTTCACTAAGTACTTCCAAGCCACTATCTCAACATTATTTCTCAAGATTTTCCACATCTTACATCGATAAATAACTATCTGCATTTACAAAACAATAAATAAAATTCATTAATAGTTAAACAATCTAGCTGTTCCACAAGAAAAGTCTGCTTACTTCATTATTCTATATGTCTAATCATATATAACCTACTTAGACAATATTTGAATATCCAATAACATGAAAATTTTAAAAGAATCACATAATTACTTGTTATGTTGGATTATATCACTAATAAAAAAAAATCATCGTATGCATATTTTCAAATCAATCCTATCTCATAATGTTTTTTAAAATGTTGTATGAAATGCGGTACATATAAGTAAAAAACTTTTACACTTCATTCTTCCAATTTATGGATGATCTAAAGAAAACAAAAAAATTATACATTATAAATTATCAATAGTTATTATTATTACCAATAACCTTTATCTAGTCATCGTTTTCAGTAGGCTTCCTTTATCCACTTGAGCATTGCAGATATAAAAAAAAAATTCACACCCATACACTTTATATTAAAATATTTTTAGCTAAATTATTAGATTGTTATATTATAAAATTTTAATATTAATAAATTAATGTTTTTATGTTTTTTCTAATCTTATATAAAAATTTAGATTTAAACTAGGTTAACAAAATAAAAGGAATCAAAACTATAATTACATATTTTCTTGACGATAGTTCCTGATAAGTCCAAAATGCTTATTATTTTCTCTAGAGTTTTTAAAAATGTTCTCCTCCAAGCGCATTAAAGTTTAAAATAAAATAATTATTAATCCATTTAGTAAAATTTATAGAAAATAATCCTTGGTTTTAGTATTTAGGATGATAATTATTAAATCATAATATTAATTAATCCCGTGAAGCTTCTTAATCTTCTCTACCAATATTCTCTGCATATCCGATGCATCAATCCATCTAATTTAACTTTTAAAATATTCGATAAACTTTTAAGTACTATTTGTATTTCCATGGATCCATCTTTTATTCAACTATATGTTCACTTTTTTTATATAAGTTTCCTTTTTGATACATTTAAACTTTCGTTTGGTATTTTTATAAATCTCTTTTAAAAATAAAAAACTTCAAGTACTTTTAAACAAATCTTTTCTAAATACATTTTTTAAATAATTCTAAGACCGGATATTTTAATATCAAAAACGCTTCTATAACATATTCTCCTGGGTTCTTTCTTAAATTCTTGAAAATATTTTTTAAAAAATGTTACCTTCAGAAAGGATATAACATTTTACTCCTTTTGATATAATATTATATAAAATAATTCAGAAATATAATTATCTTATTACTATTTAAAAATAAATCTTGAATAAACTTATAAATAATAATGTGTCTCCAATTTTTTTCATTAGACTCCGTATGATGTCCGAGCTGTGGTTTTTTATGTACCAAAACAGTTCTCCGGTGAAATATTAATAAAGCTGTATCAATAAATATTTCAAATATTTTTTCAGCATTACAACTTATATCCATTTTATTCCACAGTATATCCATTTTTTATTGCGAAGTTTAGGTTAAATTTTTTAGATAAAATACGACTGGTAAGTACTTTAAAAATTAGAAAATCATTTCCACGAAGTTTCTAAATTATTATATTTTAAAACTCTCTTTTGCAAAAATACTTTTAAAAATTATGAATTAGTTTTTTGTTTGCAAATAAACGATAAGAAAGTACCAAAAAAAAAAAAATTGACTAAAATAAAAATTTTAAAAATACTATCTTTTTGATAGTTATAATTTACCTTTCTCTGGTTTCAATACATTATTAATCTCCCCTGATAACTTAGTTACGATGATATTTATAGTCTGCAAGAATACCTATTCCTATTGGTTAATTCTTACTTTAGCTTGAGAACAAATTTACATATTTTCAATTTCAAGTAGAATTGAATTTCACAATTAGAAATTATGACGTAATAAAATTTAAAATTATATTATTTAAAATTCCACTTTTACTTCAATTATTATTTTATTAAAACTATTTAAACATTTAAAATAACTTTTAAAATAACTTTAATAACCTATTCCATTTATCTATTTTTATTTAAACAAAATATTTAATTTTTATTATATCTGTATTCGTCTTTATTACATCATTTAAACATGTTATACGATAGTTAACTTAATATTTATTATTATTTTATGCTAGGTGACAATTCCATCCAATTCTATAATATAACTTTTAAAATATTTTAAACTTTGTTACTTTAAATACAAACAAGCATGTGTGTGAAAGTATTAGTATACAAGTCACATGATTAATAACTTTGACAGACGATTTTCAATCTATTTCTCTGCCTAGATTTATATAATTGATACACTTATTATATTATATAATATAATTATAAAATTTGGAAGAACAATTTAGAAAATATAGAATTAAATACAATTCTCACCATCATAAAGTTTATTTTTAAAATATATTATATTAATTTTGACTATTAAATATGATTACAAATTTAAACATAGCATTTATTAAATTATCAGTTTTAAACTATTAAAATCGAATTTATTAAATATACTTTTAATATTTATAGCTGTGTTATTTAATATGGCCAGCTTTTACAACCATATGAAACAATATTTTAAACTTTACTTAACTATTTTTAAATAATTCGCTATAATTTTATATACTACGTATTCTCTTTAGCTTCAAATTGTACTTTAAAGATATAATTGACTTAATACAATTACCATATTAAAAGAACATATTCTAAATTTAAAATTTTTTAGTAATTGACTGTTATGAACTATTACTGACCTATAGAAAAGGGCACAATATATATATATATATATATAAACCATTATACAATTACAACTATCCAGTAACGCCCTCTCTTTATATATATAAAAGCAATTATTATTTCTTTTGTCTAAAGAGAGAATACATGTTTTTAAATCTGAATACAGTATATTTTAAAGTTCTTTTAAATTAATATACATTCATATTAAAGTAAAGAAATAAGATTTATTCTACTTTTATTCTTTATAAATTTGAAAATGCTTTTTTTTGCCTCAAGAAGCTTACAGATATACAAAAAATGTTAAGTTCACACGTGACATATTCAATAGAATAATTTATTTTAAAGTAGAAATGTAATTTTGCTATCTCTATTATGGATAAATAGATAATCACTTGCCAATAATTAACAATAATTAGTAATGTTTAAAAATAAATAAATATCTTTTACTCAGGAAAATTTGTAAAAGAATTCAGAAAATTAAAAGTAATTATTTAATAAAAATAAATACATAACAGCATAATATATGTGTGTAGATAACTTTTTAAAGAGTGTGAAGATTTATAAATAGGACATCATAAATTCTTAGAGAAGATTTATCTTTTGATTGCATTAGATTGAATTAAGGTAAGAATAAGAATTAACAAGATATTCCAATAATTTAAAAATGTTAATATTTTAAAATATTTATAGTTTAAAAAGAAAAGTGTTCATTTATGAAAATTTAACACAGGCTTTAATCTTAAGTATCTCAAATAATATAAATTTGGTATAGTAGAGAGTTGCTATCATCTTGCGCTATGAGCACTATTTCCATTGCACATCCGCTATATATACATATTAAGAGTATTTATTGAGATAAGGACAAAATTATGTTTATATATATTATTTCAAGAATAAATATTTTTTTATGTCTGCACTGTCATAGATTGAAGTTTTATAATTATATATTTTCAAGCAGCCCTACTGTGTGTGGTAATCATTTTCATAAAGATTATATTAGATATTTTGCTGTGTATGTTGTTAATATCGCCCTACATTATCAGCCTATTTTAGAGAAAATAATTTAAAGATAATAATTTATATTGATTAAGAAAGAAAAGAATATATACTTAATTATTAATCTAAATACACGAAAGCAGTGCACACCTAACAATACCAAGAATCTTAATCTGGATATGATATAATGGTCATAGTATTCTTTGTGGTAAGAAAACTGTATTAATTCTATTATGGTTTGTAAATATAACTTTTCAGATTTTGTGATCATGCATTAGGCCGTGTGTACAATGAGTTCTTTTTAATATCCAGAACAATATGTATATTTTGAGGATGTTAATTATTTTATTACAAATTTGGTAAAAAAATATTTTAGCATTTTAATGCAATCTATTACTATTTTAGAGATAATCCTATACATATTTATTGAATAATATTATTTATTAAGTGGATATTTTTTAATCTAATGGATGACTAATAAAAATTATTAATTGTCTCTCTTTCTCTCTCTTTATATAAGTGAAATATTATCTGGGTTCATCCATGCATTATATATATATATATAACAAATTATACATGTATGTACCTGGTTTATTTCATTTATATTGGTAGCCTATGAAAATCTTTGATTTAATATATATATTGTACCTACTGAAATTTGAGGTAAGTTCCAATATGTGGTAAAATGTTAGTCATAATTTTTTTTTCTTGTTTGATTTTGATAGTGGATATGTTAACTTATGAAGCATTGAATTGTGTGGCTTTGATGACAAAAATATTGATATAAAATTGTTTATTATTAATTGTGTTGTGTAATATTCTAAATTGATTTTATTCATTTTAGAATGGAAAATGGATATGTGAATAATAAAACATTTACTTTCGATAAAATTCTTATTCTTTCATTATTGGAAGTTTCTTTTTCATTACTGCATTCACTATAGTAAATTATAAACTATATAATTAAATGTTTAATATTTTAAATATTTTTGTCCTTTTTATTTGTGTAATATTATACTGGGAAAAATGGTGATGATCATACATTAATAATTTTACCTAAAGTAAAGTTTCTCTTTAGAAAGTTTGGTGCCTTAAAATTTTCTTTTTCTTTTCTTTTATTGAAACTGAATAGCAAATAAAATACTTTTGGGAGAACTTATACTTAGATTATAAATCATCATCATCATCATGACATTGGTTAGTATTATTATGTGATTGAATAAAATCGTTTCATTCTAATTTCACTAACCATTCATTACACAATACAATCATTTATTTAAATCAAAATTTATAGTACATATCATTGCGCAGTATATCTTTGGTTCCTGTTTCAAACCCATGTACCATTACATGTTTATCGTTACAGTATATACTAAAATTTTAGATGCTTTTATTTTAAACGTTCTCAAGGATTTTTACAGACTTTTAATTGAATGATAAATATCTCAAAATATCTTTCAACAACATTCTGATAATTTTTCCTGATGGTTAATTTCCAGACTTCATTTTCTTATTAGATGAATTTTTTGCTTTATCCATAAACCTTCTATTTCTTGGCAATACTCGTATTTTTATCACCAGTAAAATTGCAATTTATATAATATACATTATCACTTAAAGTGATTGTACTTTACTTTTTTTTTGAAATCTTTCAACAAAAACAAAAAAAAAAATTCTAATTGAAATAATGATGAAAAATGTTTGCTTAAATTGTTTAATTTCTCTCTCTCTTTTTTTTTTTATAATTTGTTTTAAAAAAAGTCATTTCCTTTTTGCAGTTATTTTCATTTAAAAAATATTAAACAAAAGCTTTTTCTGAGCATTTTATATTTTTTAAATTAATAAAAAAACAGACTTTTGTTCCTGTTTAACTTAATTAAATGTAAAATTATTATTAGTTGTTTTGAAGTTTATATTGATCCCCAATTATCGTATTAAAAGCGGATCGAAAACAGTCCCTACCTTGTGAAGAGAATGATGTATTGAAAATTATACTACAGAAACATTATTCATTATCGTATGAATACCACTACTCCAGAAAGACCTATCATTTGTTTTTACAGACTGTTCAAAGATGTATTGCTAGCTATCATGTTCTAAACAACAATTTTTTTCAAGCATTATATACTTTTCTTGTTATAACCAAAGTAGGACAATTTGCGTGTCAAGAAAGAATTTATCACTAATAGAGGTTAACTATTTCACTTTTCTTACCTATGGTAAATTTTTCAGTAATCTTCATTAATATGATAGTTCAAAAGTATCAATACTTTTCTAATTTTGTTCAATATCTAACTTTCACATTTACAAAGAGTTCTCGATCCGCTTTTACACAGTGTAAGGTCTTATTATTAATTAAAAGATTTGTATTGTTTTTGCCATGTAGTCACCTTTTATTTTGATTACTTAGTTTTATAGTTATTAAAACTGGCAAAACTCACTATACATATTGGCACTCACTGCAAGCTAGAGTAATCAATGGATGCCAGAAGGCCTGTGCATAAAGTGCCTACTCCTCCAATATCCCTGGACTAGTTTCTGACTTGTGGCCTTCATCAGTGAGGAGCATTGAATCTGAGAGCACTGCACCTAGATCTTAGGATCTAATGCAACCCTCCAGCAGCCACCTCTTATCCCTACTTAACTACAAAACTATGTCTTAAACAGTTTAATATTTTCAATCCAAGCTCATTAGCTTATATAGTCATATAGGTCTGAACTCAGTTCAGTACCTATACATCTTGGTGTCTTTGGTTCTTTAATAATGTTAGCCACCACTATTCTATTAGGCATGATTGGTTTTAAGCTAATAAACATCATCACATGATCACTATTTCTTATACTTGCTTATAACTGTTATTAAAACAGGAAAAACTCACTATACATATTGCCACTCACTGCAAGAGAGAGCAATCAATGGATGCCAGAAGGTTAATGCAATGTTATCAGATCTAAGGCTCCTCTCTGACAAAGGCCACAAGCCAGAAACTAATCTGGGGATACTGGAAGAATAGGCACTAGATAGGGATTTTATGCGCAAGCTTTCTCACATCCATTGATTACTCTAGCTTCCAGTGAGTGGCAATAGATATAGTGGGTTTTGCCTGTTTTAATAACAATTATAAGCAAACATAAGAAATGGTGATCATGTGATGTTTATTAGTTTTATAGTTATTATTATATCTCTATAAAGTCATCAGTATATCATCATCATCAATTCTTCTTATTGGTAACAGTAATATCTTCAATTTTTCATAGCCAAAGAAACAAACAACTTCAACCTTCCATGAAATCAATCACTGAACATAACCAATAAAGAGAATAATCAATCTTCAAGCACATTTAATAAAGATGATAACTTATATAAAGAATTTTTGTCAACTTTAACCAAAATTAGTTCACTCAAAAATATTACTTCCACTGTTCATACATTTTTTTAAAATTTCTTTAATCTCCAAACAAATACCTACATTAAAATAAAAACAAAACCATCAGATTCCTCTCCCATAACTGAATCCACTGGAAATATAATAATTAAAAATAATAACACACCTATTTTACTTTACTCTCAACTTGTAAATAATACTTCTAATAAAAATTACTTGTATACTAAAGCATTAAAAATAATAAAGTGAGTCAACATAAATTGGTCATATGAAAAAATATTACCTTTTAATATGGATAGAACTCAAAACAATTAATTTTCCTCTATCATTGGATCAATAAATCAACCCAAAATTACTACAGAACAATACAATGAATGTTCTGAAAAATTCAACTTGACTACCCCCCTTCCCCCACAAATTCTTATATCTTTTAAAAAGTTTCACAATAACAAAACATTAATTATTGCAATTATCAACATTAATATTCAAATAACTACATTTTATATAGATGAATTTTTATGATTTTTTGACAGAAAAGATTATTTAGCCTGATATTCAAGATTCTCGACCATCCCAAGAATAGATTGTAATTGAATTTCACAATATTTCTCAAAAGATCTTTTTTTAAAAAAATGTAACTTTAATCTAAATCTAATGCTATATTAATCTAGATAGACTTATTACAAGTCAAATAAAAAAATGTTATTTAAACTTTATCGATGCAGATCTCCAATTACTTCTAGGAAAATATGTTTCCACATCTAATTTTCGATATTTGCTGAAAAAGATAAAGAGGATTATTTAATATTATCCTCAATAAAAATATTTCTCCAACAGATATTCCAATACTTTATTCAAACATCACCACCTCTATTAATAACAATTAAAGGCATACCTCCAGAATGGCAAAGCCATAAATCATATCATTAAAGACTGTCCTGAGAGATTCTGCAAACTCTGTGGATTAAAAATCACAAAACACATCCATGTCCTAAATCTACACTATTGCAAGCAAACCAAAGCAATGCCAACATCTGTAAACCAACTGAAATCATAGATATACAAACTCAATCATCCACGCATGAAAAACAATGCAACATCACTGAAACAACAAATAACACACATAAACAAATAATTATATCTGCAGATCAAGAACAGAAAGAAAACGTCCTCACTGAATCAATGATTAATTGACTCAAACAGTGAACTGGATACTAAATCTAAGCAAATATCAATCTCTATAGAAAACAATCAGACTTCATTAGATGAAAACTTCTTTCATGTAATTAAAAAATCCTAAAAAAACTCTTAAAAAAAGTAAAGATAACAAAACTATTACATCTAGTCAAGTCTCTCCCCTGCACGAACAAAAAAAGATAAAAAAAGGCTCAACACCTGAACAAACACAGACTTTAACATAATCAAGAATAAAAAATTAATTAGGCAAACACTAAATAGTATATCAATCCTATCTCCAGAGCAATTAAATCTTTGCATGAATGTTGAGACCCATAAAAGTGGCCATAATTTTCAACATAAAAAAAACAATCTCTACAAACTCAAACTTAGCAAACAACTCTCAAGAACAAAGCCACACTCAAAACAATGAAGTTTAATAACAAATGGCTAAAGTTACACTTCTTCAACACTATTAAACTTAAACAATTATATTATTAGAATAAGTTCAATAGGTTACAATAATAAATTAAAAGACCACTTTAATAACAATACACAAATCTCAAAATAACCATAAAATAGACATCAAACCACATCTACTTTATCAAACTTTCTATTTATGGCTCAATCTCCCTCTTTCCTAAGAATTAAAATGCCCCTCAACATCACAGGAACTAATACAAAGGGAATCAACTCCACTCAGTGCTTATTTGCAATTAATAACTGAATTACATAATACTCTCACATTTGCTTCTTCTCTGAAACTAAATACTCACTCAACAGTAAGATAGACCTTCAGAAATATCTTTGAAAATTTGGGAACCTACAACTCTCCAACACATCTGCTGCAGGAATAAGAATTATAATCCACCAAACTGCATCCTTAATATCTCCAAAAATCTTATATCTTGATCAAAACATAATCATTTTTTCCTTCCATCATCTTTCTCTGACCATAACCTTATCAACCTATATCTTTAGAATCAACTCTTACTTATTCACCAAATAATCTCTCAGATAAATGCAACTCTAGCCTCAAACCCCATACCCTACCATATTTATGGAAGATTTCAACATGCTTTATTCTGAATTTATCTCTAAATATCTTCATCTTATCAACAAAAAAAATAATGAGTGATGAAGGTTTCTTCCCTAACAATGTCTTTCACAAATCTACTCTTTTACTTACTGGATCTACATTTCATTATTAATCCTCCACTTCAACCTATCAGCCTTCCTGACCATCTAGCTTTTAAATTGAAATAGATATTAGCTTTAACAATCAGCCAATACTTCAATGCAGCTGTTGCACTAGGAGCTAATATTTTTAAATATACTTCCTCTTCCAAAAAATAATATTCTCTCAGTACACCCCACTGATGATTGGGTTGCTTTCATAAATATTATTGACTCAGTTATTAGGCACTATACAAGCGAAAACAAATCATCCACAGCCTTAATCAAAGAGCTTGACATATTATGCTCAAAACTAAAAGTTACTATGTGTGATCCCTGCATCTATGCCTTCTATTATCCACCTTAAACAATGATATAAAAAACTCAATTACTATTTGCTGATTATATCTCAATTAAAAATTTAAAAGTATTTTTAGTTCAACCTTGTAATTGGTCCAGAGGATGCATACACTGGATTCTTTTATACAAAGAAAAAAAATATCTCTTTTTTTATAATAGAAATAATAAAATAGTCGTGGATAAGCAGATGCTTCCCCTATTCTATCATTTTAAAGCCAAATTTCAATTTTCCCTCTTACCTTTTAGTGACACCCATATTTTTGAATTGTTATACTCAAACTCACCTTATTTCTAGATAACAAACATCTTGGCCCACATGCAATCCCCAGATTTATATTTACTCATCTAAGGTTTGTTACCATCTCCATAATACTAAACCTATTCAATCATCTCTCAAAGCAAATTAAACACTATATTTTATCCTCTTAATCCTTTTTTCAAAAAAATTTTTTTTTCATCCCCTTTAAATAATTTACACCCCACCTCCATGATTCCAATTTTAACCAAAACCATAAAGATCAACCATCAAAGATAAAATACAATCTATCATTCTGCCAACTATCTCAAGTTTTTCATTTCACAAAAAAGGACCATCCAGCACTGTAACTTTTAGTTATAAAACAAGTGAGGAAAACTGGTCCATTTGCTATTTAGTTGGATATTGTTCCTGCTTTTGATTCTGATCCAAATGAAACTTTAATCCAGGTTTCAATAACACACAACATACATACACTTTTGCTATATATTCTCACCAATCTTCTATTAAACAGGGAAATTCACATTATGCTAAATGGAAAAATCCTTCCTGGTTTCAACCATCACAATATTCCCTTTCCCAAGGATCCCCCTTAGTGCATTAATATTTATGACATATTAATCCTTTATTATTAAAAATTGAAAACAAGATGCCCCGTCATCTGTATTCTAATCATTAATAAAAAAAATAAAGCATTTTCCATATATGGATGACCAAAAAATCTTTCTTCCTTCAAAAAATTTATCCCTCTACTAATAACAATTCTTGAAAACTATGCAAAGCAATACAAACTCCAATTTAATTTCAAAAAAACATCTATGTGGAAATTGCATCCCCTCTAATTTCACAGTACCTCCTTATAACTTTTTAGGTCTTCCCATTTACAATCCTACCAAGTTTATGAAAATCTCCTGATATGCTACTTACATCCATTGAAACCAAAATCAATTCTTTATTTAAAGCCTACTTATCACTACATTCCAAAACCATTCTCATTAATATCCTAATATCCCCCAAAATAGCATATTTTACACCAATCACCAATTACACCACATATTTCAAAGAAAATAAACTCCCTATGAATCAAACTAATATAGGGAAAGAAAGTTGTGGCAATAAGCATGACAACTATGCAAAGGCATACCACTAATAACAAACTCTCACTTCATTCCATCCCTATAATCCACTTCCAAAGAACAATCAATACAATAGTCAAATTTCTCACCCTTTCTCCTGACTCTTAGAAATTTATTTTCATTACCCCAACAGATACACCTTCTCCATGTAAAAATATGTTTTTTGAAAAATCTCCTTAAAATCCTTCCCACATACTCAACTCTCGGTGAACAATTTATTGACAAAGATTATTTACTGGGAAACATATAACTTTGCCCACAAAACTGAGAATTTATAACCAACCTCTTTTTCATTGCATAAATAAGGAAATCATGCAAAAATTTAAATTCTGTTATTTAGAACCCAAATATTTTCATTTCCTTATTAAGATTAATTTGGAAGCATTACCAACCAATAGCTTCTTAGCTAAAAGAATGTTGTCCACAAATAGAGACTCAACTTGCACACCCTGCCACAAAGAAAAATAAACTATTCAATATTTTCTCTTTAGATGCCCATCACTTCAAATTTATTGAGCTCTCATTCCATATATCACTAAGTCCCAATCAGACTTACCCATAATCCTCCTCAACAGCATAGAGAGAGGACTTTTCCAAAGCATTAAAGCAACTACTATTATTTTATTCACTCTTTAGTTTCTTAGATGCCATTTCTGCTTCAACCTATTCTCAAGAAAACTGCAATCACATTTTTACACCAAAATAAAAAAAATAAAAATTAGAGATCAAACCCTTGCATCTCCATATATATATACAACCACATGGAACTTAATAATCTTACCTATATTAGTGTAGCCACTGTTTATTAAAAAGTAGGATATAATCTTTGCTTTAATATCCAATACCTTTTATTAAACATATAAGCCTTATTATTTTAAAATTCGTGTATAATTAATCAATTACCCAATTGAACACTAACCTATAAAACTAGTTAAAATTAACACCACAGCTCATTCATATCCTGATTAGCTCTTTCTATTTATATATAATTCTTCTTGAATCTGATATAAATAAATATGTGCATATAGATATACAATACTAACTCCAAAATAATTTAAATTACAATACGTAAATATATAATAATTACTATATTTGCATACTAATATAACCTATGGAATCACTTATTTCAGCAGTAAAGTTTATATTAAAAGTAGTTTATGTTATAAATTTGAAATAATAAATTAAAATGTTTTCCTTGTAATGAACGGATGTTTTTTTTTTTAAATTTCAGATAAAAATCCAATATAAAAGCGTCATCTTTACTTATACATGTTACTTATAATCAACAACCAAAAAGTAGAAGACAAAATAGATCTTTTTATTTAACCAATTAAAAGTATTTTCTCTGAATTAGCTTGCTAAGGTCATGACGTGATATTCAATGTCCAATATAAATAGTTTTTTTTATATTGATTAGTAAAGAAATACCTAGTTAATATTCTTAATAACGTCTGAGTTGTGAAAGAGCAAGATTGTAATTTGGTGTAATTTTAAATTTTATTATCACTGTTAGGAAAGCATTGATAGACAAATGGTATCATTTTTATCTGTACATTCAAAATTAAACTGCTTTGCAGAGGATCTTAGGTTTTTATCTGAAGTACTAAATTTTTCAAATATAAATCATTTTTTTAATATTGTAAAATTGATTTGAATTTTGATTCCAATTTTAGGCAACACATAAAATTCTACTTCAATTGTTGATTGCTGAATCACTTTAATACAAAATATATTTTTTAAAGTATTACTATTATATTTTTAACAAATTAATTAAATTTAGTTTTAATTATTAAGCAAATAATTAAAGAAAAAATCTACACAAACTATATAACAATTTCTTTGTGAATATCTGGTTTGATTTCCAAATAAAAAAATCAGAAAGGAAAGAAAGGAAATTTTAAGTTGGTTTAAGATTAAACGAATGCACTCCATTATCTCGGTGTCTAACACCTCTTCACTTACTGACATGCAACTATTTGATCAAGGTATGAAACAAAAAAGGATAAATTTGAATAATATGATTATAAATGAAATGCATAAATCTAATAATAAACTATTAACTTGTTATTTTTTATCAATTTAAAATGAAAACAAAAACATCATGAATTAAATGACACAGAAATCATAAGCAAAATACTTGACCTTTTTAATAACTCAAAATAGTGATTTTTTTAGTTTTAGATTAATAATAATTCCTGTTTCTTATTATACATCAGTGATAACTTTTTCACCATCTATGAATTGATTATGCACTTATTTTCATGTAATATTTATGCATACATAAAAGCATAAATGTTATGAATTTTGCAGCTCTGAAGAAGAAAGACAAAATAATAAAAAAAAAATTGAAAGTATAAAAGTAGAATTGTTTACTATTAACATATTTATTAGAATAACTCAAAAAAAATTGAGAAAAGATGTGGATTATTTTTATAAACACTTGCATATATAAGAAACTAAGCACAGAACTGCAGATGGTGCAGCCATTCTGAAAAGTATCAGTACAGCATTAAAAATATTAAATTCTCATCTTGGCTGGACCTAATCATAACTTATTTTACAACGAGGAACAAGATATAGACTATTGTATGTTATACCATTTTATGTGTCATCATCATTTTGCTACCCTCTAGCCTATCATCTCCACATCACACTAGAAAACTTTTTTATTTCATCCATCTCACTTGTGGACACTTTCTAGGTCTTTTACATTTTAGGATTTACTTTAAAATGTCAACTGTCAATTTAATATCTTTTCTATAAATATATCTCTCCATACACTGTAGAGTAATCTGAAGTCTCTGTATTAATTTTCTGTTAAGTGTCCAAGTTGTAAATCCATACATAAAAAATGGTGAAACAAATTTATTGTAAACCTTACTTTTCAAACACATTGACTATTTTCTTTTAATATGAAACAGTTTCTACAAAAAGCAGTTCATTCAAGTTTGATTCTATGATTAATTTCATTCCACTATGTTTATAATTTAGCTCTAGCTCCATGTTTGATGAAAAAATATCATATTGGAGTTTTTATCAATTAGTTCATTCTGGTAAATCTAGACAGAGAATCTTCTCCCAGTTGCAATCCCTCGTCTCATAAGGCTGACTAAGTTCCTGAAATTGGAACCAAAGTTTGTGGATTTTTTGGTTAAGGTCAACCTTGGAGCCTTGCCTACTGGGATGTTTCTTTGTAATCAGAGAGGACATAACATTGATACAATATGTACTCTTTGTAGAAGATTTGACGAGTCCATTGAACACATACTCTATCATTGTGAATGGTGGACTTGGTTATGGAATATTTCCCTACAGAGGATTACAGGATACAATTCATCAAATGTTTACCTTAATGATGCATTCAAAAATGAAAATTTTGGCTCCATCCACCTGGCCACTTTCATAAATTTTATCATATGGAAGATTAGATGCAAGGTATTATTTGATAGAGGGTTGGCCGGTTCTATTGAAGACATTTTCCTAAAGTTATTATATAAAGCTAAAGAAAATGATCTAAGAACATGCCTGCCTAGCATTGCTGAGCAAACATGGAGTCAATTAAATATTTAGCAATGGTCATGTATATTATTTATTCATGACACTCAAACTTTACATGCCATGGGTTTCATATGCCAAATTAGATCACCCCTGATAAGTAACATAACATAAAATTTTACTTTTAATCTTGTACTCAGCATCTAATTTAGTAACTACTTAGTCTTTAATGTGTCAGACATGATTGTAAACATGAACTCTATATTACAATGTATATTTAACTTTTTGTGCAAATAAAAATTATTTTGAAAAAAAATAATCTATCATTTACGTAATTAAAAAAAAAACTGAAACCATTTTCTTCTAACTCCAATTTTTCTAAAATACATGCTCAGTAATATCAAATGTTTTGTAAAACTCTAAAAAAATTAGTTATATATTTCTTATCATCTAATGCACTATTAATAATATCTATAAAATTCTCTAATAATATAATTGTTTCTTCCTTCTATGAATCTATATTACTTTTTATTAAAAAAAGTATTTTTAGTTAATTATTTTACAAATATATTTTTCTATTATTTTAGCAAATGAAGGAAGAACAGATATAGTTCTATAGTTATTAAAATTATTTTTAGCACCAGATTTATAAATTGGTCTTATTATAGATGTTTTTAATAATGTAGGAAATTTACTACTTTATATTATTTTATTAATCATATAAATTATAACATCTGATAGAATATCAATATTACTTTTTATGATTATCATTCTGATTGTATCTATACCTGGGCTTATATTAACTCTATGTTCTTTTATTATTTCACATAATTCTTCATTTAAATTTGGCATAAATATTGAATGATGTTGACTATTATATGTTTTTGAAATATTACTATCATGATTAATTTGTTTTAGTTTGCTAATTCTTTCTACAAATATACTATTAAAAGTATTTGCTAGATAAAAACGATCATTTACATTAAAATATTTTTTAAAATCTTCATCATTTATAGAACTTGATTTCTATTTATTAGTATTTCATTTATTTTTTTTATGTCATCTCTATTCTCATTAAAAAATTTATTATAAAATAATCATTTCTCTGCTCTTATCATATAATTAATTTATTTCTTAATGCCTTATATTTAATGCATTATATTTATAAAATAAATTATGATTTTTAGGTTTTGTACATTCTTTCCATAAATTATTTTTTTCTTGTATTTATTGCAATATTTTTGTATTTATCTAATTAGCATTGAACTTTTTATTATTATTTTAATCACAATGATAATAATAACAACAACAATAATAATTACAATCATAATAATAATGTATCTATAATAGGATTACATTATAATGAACAAGAATATGTTATTGATTAAATTTGTACATGCAAATGATTTTATATGTTGGATTAGGACAAATATTAGAGACTATATTATTCTGTACAATTGAAGGAGTCTGTAGACAAGCAACATTGTGGAAAACAATTAAGAGAACATTGAAATCACATGATGCATATAGTGAGTTTTGCAATACATATAGTGAGTTTTGCCTGTTTTAAGAACATTGAAATATTTTCAGCACAGACTTATAGTTGAATTTTTATAGATAGAATTTATGTAGTAGCTTAAAAAAAGTAGAAAGAGAAGTTTTGGATGATTGAACAGAAAAAGAAAAAGATTATTGAAAAATTCAATTTAATATTATTGAAATTTGAATAAGTATTTGAGAATGATATACTTAATTTAGGAGACAATGGAAAAATGATAATGAAAAAAATATTAACATAGCTAAAAACAATTATAAAGAGAAGTAATTCAAAATATATGACACAACATTGGAAAAGGATGAATTTTTGTCATAGCCATTGAGAAAATAATGAAAATAACCTAGCTATATAAATATCGAAGTAAAGAAATTGTTAATAAAAGAAATTAATGTGATGAAAAATTCATAATATAAAAAATGAAAACCATGAGAGCATATTGCAGACCAATAAATGATGAAAAGTTTAGATGTAAAAAAAGCCATATTAATAAAACTGTAAAAAAAGAAGATAAATAGCTTCATTAGAATAAAATAATAAACTAATAAAATTAAACAGTTAAACATTTATGAATTACATGATTAGGGAATTACTTATCCTATTTTCATGGCTTGAAATGTTGTAAAAAATAAAAATTTCTATTGATGAGATCCTAAAGATAACCTGAAGTTTTTATTACTCTGTCAAACATTACTTGTTGATATGCATAGATGAGAGTATTATATCATTAGAAGATCTGTACCCCATCTGATTACTGTTGAAAAAATATATTATATTTATATGGATATGACAAATATAATTAGATTGTCATTTTGCTTAATAATATCCAAGTTTAAACTGATGAATGATGGAATATAAGAATAAAAATGTTTGTTATAATAAAAGAAAAAAACTATGAAGATAAAGAATTATAGAGAAAGGGGTATATTATTCAATAATTATAAGAAATACAAAAATCAGAAACAAAATGATGAGAGAAATAATAAAAGACAAAAGCGAAAATTTACCATTATTTAATATTACTTAATTTTTTTTTTTAAATTAATACTAGACAAAAAAAAATTCCAGCAAATTTTATGATTATTTTATCATTGGACAAACAAATTGATTTAGATAAGATACTAATTCACAGAGAAAATCAGTCTCTCCTCAAGCTATGAATAAATAACACTTTATTAATAAAAGATCAATAGAATGGATCCACCTATTTAAGTTTGTGATAAATGATGAAAATTTAGAGTGAGTTTAATATATCAGCTAGAAGAAAATGTGATATTACTGATCATTAAATTAATAATCAACTATTCAAAGATGGAGAATCTTGTTTAAATAATCTAATAGAATATGTATACAATGATCTATGCTAATTTAATGTTATATCATTACTTAACTTTTATTTACTTATTAAACAAGGTTATTAAAAATGAGATTCTGTCTCTAGTCTTAGATAACTGAGTATTAATTTAATATTAATATCATGTTTTCTTCTGGATGATATATGAGTTTACTCTATATTTTCATCAATGTTGGCAAAGATAAGTTTATAATTATCAAAGGGATCTATTCTATTCTTGATCACTTTTCAATAAAATGTCATTTCTTCATAACCTGAGATAAGAGTAGTATACTCTATTAATTAACACATAATGCTAATTTGCTCACTAGTTTACTAATCTTAAAATATATAATTAGCTTTAATTAGATGGGGAGGAAGAACAAAAGCAAAAAAGGTATCAGAAAAAAGGTGAGATCTTTTTTCATTCTCTTTTTCTGGCTTTATTTGGACGCTTTTTTTTATATAAAAATTTTCAATATGCAGAACATTTGGGAAAAAAATTATAGATAGAAGATAAAAACTAGAAAACACTTGAATCATAACTTTTATGAGAAAAAACTTTACTGGGAAATTATAACTATGTTCCAACTAGTGTAATACAATGAAAAGAAATGTTGAAAATAATGAAATTATTTTTTAAACAAATTAATGCCTACCTAAACATGGAGATATTAAACTATTTTTTTTTTCAGGTATATAATGGAGAGCTAGTTTGTTTTCAGATAAACTCTAAAATTCTTGATACAAATAAATAAATGAGGGGCTTTATTGATTAGGATTTCATAATGAGTTTGAATACTGGAAGTAACAAAACTGAGCATAATTCAAGGCCTTTAAACTCCGACTCAATCTTTTGCCTCTGCCTGAAACCGTGCAGAGCAATTCTTAAAATAAAACACTGTTTTAGAATTGATTGATGTAGAGAATAAATACACCATTGAATATGATTTGATTCAAATATTAAATCAATAAAATTGCATTGCTTTTATAACATCTTTTAAAAAGAGATAGTTAATAGATGACATATAATTAATTAATAATTAATATGATCATGGTGATTTTTACTTCTTGTATAAATCTGATTACACTCAATTAATTTTTAATAATTGAATTTTTTAGTTGTAGAAAGAGAGAGCATGCTTATAAATGAAAAAAAGAATTGGCATGCTTATTTAGAATTTGTGCAGATCAAAAAGCATTAAAATAACAAATGAAATGTTTTTTTCAAATGTACATATTTTGGTAATACATATACACCTGGGTCTCATTTTACGCGATAGATAGGTTCCTCAGAAAACACGCGCAAACGAAATCGTGCAAAAATAGATGTAACTTACATTGAAAAAGGGGGGATGCGGTCTGTGATTTTTCAAAATTTGCATAAAAGCAAAGCACCAACGTAAAATTACTTTAAAATTCGCGCAAAAAAAAATAAGGAAATAAAATATGACTAATAAAAAATTTCAAATTTAAAAAAAATTGATACAAGACAATGTTTTTTAAACTATAATATTTAATTTTATTAAAAATAATATATTTTTATGCATAATTTACAGTACAGTAATTTACATTTTTTATACACGTTTTAATTATTATAGCTATTTGCCGAAAAACACATTTGTTTGCAAACAACTAGCGCCAACTTCACACTCATGTTGTTACAGTGGTTTTCTGGGGACGTAATTAGTAATTAATCTTTGAGATGATGATTTTATTAATTGTTTATGAAACTCACAACTAAAAATTAAATTCTTATTTTTGTCTTTAATTTTTAATTCGGTTTAAAAATCAAATTTCACATTAATTTCAAGTCGCAGTAAGTAATTTTTAAATTGTTAATTACAATTAAAAATCAGATTTTAATTTTTAATTGTCAAATTTAATTATGCCCACTGCTATTACTGACCTTTTAAAAATAAACTTGTGGACACTAAATGATTAATAATTGATTACGTTCTTTTTTAAAAAGCAAAAACAGTTTGTGATTTAAAATGCAAAATTAACACGCACAATGTTTGAATAAATTTACATTATAATCTTGTAAAATTTAATGTGTGTATACATAAAATGTGGAAATTATGATTTTAATTTCATTATTGCATAAAATCTTACTATTATAAAGCACTGAAAATATTGAAATTACTAAGATGAAAGTTGAATTCCAATAATGTGCTATTACTTTCAATATAATGTAAGTGCGCAAAATTTATTATTTAAAGTAATAGCGCATTATCGTAGTTCATACGCGTGGGTCTTTTTTTACATGGACTTATTTAACACACTTCCGGTGAAACACGAATCGCGTAACTTCAAAATCGTGTTAAATAAGTTCGCTTAAAAGAGAGCCAGGTGTACTATTAAGCAGATTTTCATGGATTTTATAGAAGAAAATACTGAAATTATAACGAAAATTTCCATATATTTATGTCGAAATATTTAGCCATAAATACAGGAATAGCATATTTGTCTAATCTAACTTCAAGTTAACACCTGGAAATGCTTTTAGGGGAGAATTTTAGATTTTTATAAGAATTGTAAGTCAGACATATATAAAACTGGAAGAATCTCTAACTTCCACAAATTTTCACTGATATTATAGATGCCATCATTATCATTTAAATTATCAATCCATTGCCATATGAAGATCTCTACATGTTTAATCTAATTTCTCTTATACACATTATCTCTTTTTCAGAGCATAATTAAAAGTTTTTTATTTTATCCATCCATCTCACATGCAGTATTTCCTAGGTCTTTTGTAATCTCTTGAGATTCAATTTAAAACATCATCTGTACATGTTATCATTTCTACCAGCAATATGTCTACCCTATCTCAGTCTGATAATTCGTCCAGAGTTGTCAATGATATCTAATTGTTCTCTCAATCATGTATATCAATTACTTACTTCTTGCTACTACTAAGATCCATGTCTCCATACTTTGTTGAGTGATATGATGACTTTCAATTGCTCTTCTGTTAAGTTTTCAAGTCTCAGATCCATTAATAAGAGGAGATAAAATACATCTACTAAAACCTTTCTTTGAAACCACATGGGCATAATAGGCATATTTTATTTTAGGTCTGTTATTTCTACTAAAAGAATTCCATCTAAATTTAATATTCTGTGATTAATTTCATTCATTATGTTTTCATATGTTATAGTAATTCATGATTGTTAATCTTATTTTCTGCTTCCAAAAAAATCCACGTTAGCTTTTTAGCATTTATCTTTAGTTTTACTTTCTTACTTGCATCTAATAATTCTTATAAAATTTTCTGAAATCCTGAAATAATATTTTCAAAAACAAACCAATCATCTGCAAAATCTATATGATTTAGGTAACTTCATTAATATTTATCCCTTGGTTTGATATTTTAATCCAAAAGTCATTTTATAAAGCTGCTATAAAGCGGTGGAAAAAAATGGAATTACCATCATATATCCTTCTCAATTTCAATCTTCGCAGTATCATCATACTTAAAATCACTGCTGTTGTATTTTGATAAATATTATTCAGAATATGACAATAAGCTGTGTCTGCATCTTAAAAGTCTGAAGCTTAATTCACTGTAGAAATGCTTATCAAATTAAATTCCTTTCCATAATCTATAGGTCCATAGCTTATTAAGCAACTAATATTCATTTGTTGTTTTTATAATTTCTCTCAATACTCAAATACGGTTCATAGTTCTAAAACCACTTAAAACTAACTAGTTCTTTAAGTTGGTTAGAATCCAAAGTTCAATTTAGGGGAATTGCAGTAATCTTGGTCAAGATTTTGCATAAAATTGAGGGAAGAGAGATAGGTTTGTAATTTTTAATATTTTATTTATCATATTTATTAAATATTAATATTATTACTACATGTTTCCAATCATCTGATACATATTTATTGATATTTAAATGTTTCGAATATAACTTTCCCAACAATTCTTGTATTTCTTTATCTGTCTTTTTTAAGATATCAATAATAATTCTATCATTTTCTGGAACCTTTCCTTCTTTTTAGATTTAATCACATCTCACCTCTGCATTTAAAAGCACGTGACCATTTAAAAGATGTATTAATTATAGAGAATACTATAAACTCTTCAAAACATTTCACGATTCCATCTCTTTTTATTTTTAAAATTGCTGTAACAATTTTCTTGACCAATATATTATTTTACATCTTTACTAATTCAAAATTATCTTTTCTTATATTATTATTAATTCTTTTTCATACTAATTTACAAAACTTTCGATATTGAATTCATCTTAATGCATCATTTTTAAATTTTTTAATATCTTTTCTTTTCTTCATATCCTGTCTTGTCGCATAGAAAATTTATTGCAAAATTACTCATTTTTTTGTATTATTGAATTTTCTTGTGACTAATTTTATATTTGTTTTATTATATATATATTATAATTATTAAATTATTATAATTTAATTATTTAATTAAAACTATTTTTAATTTAATATCAAATTTATGTATCTAATGTATAATGGCTAAAATTGGTATGTGATACCACTATCAATTTTAAAATATCTTTAATTTCATATTATTTTTTGAATTATTGTAACATCTTGACAAGGTTCAATTGTGAACGAAAGTCGATTTGATGGAAATAAATTTTTAATTTAAATATGCAGTTTTCTATTAAATTGATCATATTCAGTTCAGGAGAATATATATATATATATATGTTTTTTTTTTTTTTTTTTTTTTTTTTTAATATATATATATATATATGTACCATATACATGTGTCTTAATTATCCAAATGTAAATAAGATAACTTTGAGAAATATTAAAAAAAACCCAGTGGAATTAAAAAAGCTAACAAGCTATATAAATTTAGTATTATAGTCTATAACAGACAATCCGTCACTCAGCCAGTTTATATCTGTAAAGACTTGAGAACTTAGATAGACACAGTATACATAATCCTCAGGAATATCAATGTAAACCCGTGTATAGGGAAAATATTAATGTAACCCGCTCTTCTAGTCTGAATAAAGTTTTTTTTGAAACATCATCATCATCATCATCATCATCATCATCATCATCATCATAATAATAATAATAATAATAATAATAATAATAATAATAATAATAATAATAATAATAATAATAATAATAATAATAATAATAATAATAATAATAATAATAATAATAATAATAATAATAATAATAATAATAATAATAATAATAATAATAATAATAATAATAATAATAATAATAATTCAATTCAATTCAATTTATTTACCATACAAAACTACAGCATTAAGCCAATTACAGAATTGCACTATAATAACTATACAATAATATACATAAATGAGTAAAAATGATGATAATAATATAATTATATGCCATACTTTTTTATAAGATAAGTAACAAATTTTTTAAAGTCTAAAGAAAAAATATTTTCATTAATAAAATCATGATTATAGGTATTAGGCAAATGAAACAAAGGTGAAAATTTTAATATGTTAGAGCGACAAACCTTAATATAAAATAAAGTAAGTGTACGTGTTTTATGTAAACAATTATTAAAAGCAATATTTGAAATTTTGTTAGTTAATATAATTTTTTGATTCACAAGGTTATATAAAATTTTAAGATCTTTCATTTTTTTTCTAATGGATAGGGATAGATAATGGTCTTTTAATTTAATGTACTTAGAAAATTTGTCATAAACCAATTGAAAATTAATAATATCTCATTTGGAACTGGGACTCCAAACAACAGATCCATATTCTAAAATTGGCAAAACCAAAGAGAGAAATAATTTATATTTTGTAAAACTACTAAATTGTCTACCATGCCTTAAAATTGCACCCATAATTTTAAAAGCCTTATTTACTACATTTTCAATATGATGATGAAATGATCCATTGCTTGCAAAAATGATTCCAAGGTCTTTCTGAATATCAACAAATTTTATATTATGATCTTCAATATAATAAGGACAAATCATCATTTCAGATTTTTTGGAATAAGAAACTGTTGAACACTTATCCATATTAATATCCATTTTATTATCTCTACACCATTTCACAAAATTATTGATATCTTTTTGTAATAATATGCAATCATTAATTGAGTCTATATTCCTAAAAATTTTACAATCATCTGCATAACATAAAATATGCAAAAATTCTAAACTCTCTTTCAAATCATCAATATAAATGTTAAACAATAATGGTGCAAGGATACTGCCCTGAGGTACTCCTATATTACAATAATATGGATTAAAAGAATTATTCTTAAACTTTACATAAGCTGTTCTCTTCTTAATAAAAGATTCAAACCATGCAACCAAATTATAGGAAAAACCTAATTTATACATTTTGAAAAGCAACCTGGAATGATCCACTTTATCAAATGCCTTGGATAAATCAAAATAAACAACATCTAAATGACATTGATTCTCAAAGGCATTAGCAATGTGATCAGTTATTGTTAAAAGATTAGTTTCAGTTGATCTTCCAGGTAAAAAACCATGTTGCACAGGAACCAAAATCTTATTTATGTTATTAACAATTTTTTTATAAACACATTTTTCAAATATGTGTGCAACTGTATGAAGCACAGAAATTGGTCTATAATTATTAACATTATCTTTTGAACCATTTTTAAAAATAGGTATAACTTTGGCAAGTTTTAGAGAGTTAGGAAAAATACAATTTTTAATGGAACAATTAAGAATATAACATAAAGGAGCAGCAATATATTCTACACAACCTTTATAAATGAAAGAAGGTATATTGTCATAACCTATACTTGAATGTGTTTTGAGTTCTTTGACAGCTGATATAATATCATTATTGTTGAAACAATCGATAGAAATGCTATCATTAAAACATCCCTTGATCAAATTAAACCCAGACAGTTGAGAATTACCAAATAATTCAGAAAAGTGAACTGAAAAGTCACCAGCACATAAAGATGAATTATAATCCATTTGAGATTTTCTTTTGATAATGCCAAAAGTTTTAATAAAAGACCAAAATTCTTTAGGATTATCTGACAAATTGAGCTCCATATTTTTAATATAGTTTTGAAAATCAATTTTCTGAATAGCTTTAACCAATCTTCTATAATTAATAAAATTATTGTAAAAAAGTATATTTTGTGTTTTAATGTACTGCTTAATAATAATAATAATAATAATAATAATAATAATAATAATAATAATAAATAATAATAATAATAATAATAATAATAATAATAATAATAATAATAATAATAATAATAATAATAATAATAATAATAATAATAATAATAATAATAATAATAATAATAATAATAATAATAATAATAATGTTTTACAATCTCCAAAAAATGTTCATTATAAAAAAAAATTTGCATAAAATATTTTACATAAACCACAACGTAACTTCAGTTAAAAGTAGGCTATGATTATGGAGACTCAAGAGCTCCGAAAGTGCTAAGCCATATAACTTTGTAAGATTTAGACAAGCTTCACTTTTTTGTGTAAAGTGCAAATACAATTATTATTATTATTATTATTATTATTATTATTATTATTATTATTATTATTATTATTATTATTATTATTATTATTATTATTAATAATAATAATAATAATAATAATAATAATAATAATAAAAATTCAAAAAGTAAAAGAAAATATTACTTGCTAATAATAAATATAGAGGGATTTATAATATAGAGTAAAAGTAATTTAAAGTTCAAAAGTTTTTGACAGTTGAGAAGTGAAATAAATAAATAAAAACTTTAAGAAATAAAAAATAAGAAAAACATAATTTAAGTACATAGATTTTATATTAAATTAAAAATAGTTTTAATTAAATAATTAAATTACAATAATTAAAAATTAAACAAATATAAAATGAAAAAATAAATATAAAATTAATATTTAAATATGAGTTGTATATAAAAAATATAAAACAAAATATATTGTAGACATTAAATAAAACAAAATATAAATTTAAGATTAATATAGTTATAAAGATATGTGTAATATTGCAATTAAAATGTGAATTATGCATATTTTATATAATTATAGTCATATGTATTTAAATATTTTGTAGCTCTGATGAAAGTTGTTGGACTGTTGAAACTCTAATAAAGTAAAATAATTTGTAAAAACAATACCATTGTATTAAAAGTGTAAATGAAAGGAGTGGAAGATCATGTGATATTTGAGCACCAAAAATGCTAGTTAGAGCTTTAATTTAAATATATTTAGGTTTTTTTCTCATGTGTCAAAGCATCGGCCAGGAAGCGAACCCACAAATCCAGGACAACTGCTTGTAAGGCACAGCTGTGCTGACTAATGCGCAAGGCAATGAGAAAAAGACGTATAAATGATTAATTACATTATTTTAGAGAGCAGAATAAAAATGATCAGTAAATAAATTATATGATTTCATTTTAACGTGTAATAGACAATTTTAGTTATTAATAACACATGTGTGCATGCATGCTTCTAATAATGCTCATAACACATATGCTACAAGCAAAATTAAATTATTTGTGGAAATAATTTAATGGAATGAGATATTGCTGTATATTTTTTAATCAAATTTTTATTTTTAGAAAAGCAAATATACATTGTAATTTTGTTCTGTCTTTTTTTCCATTTTTGAGGATTTTGAATTTTAACAATTTATATATATATATAGACGACAAATTATTAAATATATATTTTTACGATATGGTAGTTCAAATCTTCGCAATAGTTAGTATCATTCAATTAGTTTATATTACAAATTAATTTTATGATTTTATAGTAGTCAATAACTTAAAATGTAGTAGTTAGTGAATAAATATATAAACAGTAGTAAGAATAAAAATTAAAAGATCATTAAGAAGCAAAATTCTCCACTAATAATATTAGTAAGTAAAAAACAAACAGAAAGAAAATCGTATTATTATATTTAAATAAAAAACAATAATTATGGAAATGCAATCATAAGCAGACGTATAATTATCAACCTCCATCACGTTAATTGACAAAAGATGATGTAAATTTTTTCATTATCAGTTTTGAGCTTTATTATAACGACATCAGCAGGACAGTATTGTCTTCTACGCAGATAATATTGAATTTAATAATTATAATTACTAGTGTTAATTGTTTAATTCTCTTTTGAAGAGGAGAAATAAATACTGTGGCACAATAAATGCATTTTTTGTTTTTTGGAAAAAAAAACCAGTTTGTTTTCATTTTTATCAACCATTATGTAACATTACGAATTGCAAAGATGTATTTTTTCCCTCTCCGATCGTTTTCTCGTGAACAGAAGCAATGTCGTGGAATGATTTGAAAGATAATGGAGGATTAATAAAAATAGTAATAAATTATTGTAATTTTATAAAGTAAAATTTATATACGCACATCCTTTGCATCTTCATGCATTATATATGTACACACATAAACACTTATCTACGCGAATATATATGCATGTAAACACATATATGCTTACATATTATTAGAGATATAAAATTTTAATTATTGCTATGCAAATAATAAATAAAATAGTTAGAAACTAAATTAGATTTTCTTTGCAGAAAAAACAACAACAACAACAACAAAAAAATGAATGTAAAATAAATAATAGTGATGAATTTTAACTCTCTTATTTTTTATTTTCTCTGATCACACCTACTCACCCCTATTGCAAAATTATGGGGTGTAACCTTTTTTACAAAATTCATATACGCTGAAAGCAAGTAGCTTGGCAATCCATTTTATGTACTATGTATTTTTATGACTCTAGACTTGAGATTATTGATAAGGATATTTATTATTTTCCAAAATACGTAGCAGCATGAGGTCCAATTTACATTCTATTTATTTAAGGAACGAAAAGGATTTCTTTTTTAGAAATCTGTCCTTATCTCCGACCAACTTTTAGCGTGATTGTAGAATCACTCAGGCTTCGGCGTGGCTTTTTTGAACCACTGCTAATATTTAAGCCATGATAGAGTGTGACAGGAAATTTTTAGGATATATTTTGCTCATCTTATCATTGATAAAATACATTACCGGATTACCTCCGCGAGTAACTATAGGTAAGTGGTAATCGAAAATTAAATACTTGCGAATAAATATTCATTATTTTGTGTTTCAGTGTATTTCTACAAAAAAATGTCAAGTGAAATTTTATTTATTAAAAAGATTAAAAATATAAAATATTGAAGAGGTTTTTTATGCATATGCGCGCACTCCGTCTATTTTAATTATTCATACTTTCAAAATATGAAAGCTTCCGGAATATAATTTAATATTCCTTCCCCCACTTATTACAAAATATTAAATAATTCATGTAATTTTATCTTGAAAGTGCATAAAATAGATTAAAGAATAATATTTCGTTTTTATTAAAAGTATACTTTCGGAATAAAGTATGTTCGTTTTTGAAGTAGAAATGCAAATACTTAATAAGCATTTAATTAAAATTGTATGCTTATAATTTAACCACAAGCGTGTTTGAAATTTAAAATTGTTATTCATAATTTTATTTAAAAATGAAATTAAATCATGATATTTCTAAGTAGACTTTTAACCTAAACTTAATATCTATTTGTCTATCTAGGTGTTCATCAGTCTATTTGTATCTATTCATATCTTTCTATCTATTTTTTCTATGTCCAGCCATATCTATCTATAACTCAGTGTATTTGTGTCTGTTTACATTTGTCTCACTCAATCTATCTCTATTTACCTATCATCTGTTTGCCCTATATCTATTTATACAATTATCTATTTATTTATTTATCTGTTTATTTATCTATATATTATCATGTCTATCTATCTTTTTAATTTTGCTTTTCTATCTATTCTTTTATTTCCCAATTCAACTAGTAGATTTAAGAAATTGCAAAATATTTGTAATATATAAAATGTTTGTCTTCCTCAACACAAATAATTTTTAATAATAGTAACCTATTCCCAAAATATTCTATTTTAAATTATAAAACTTGGTAACTGTCTAATATTATTTATGTTTATGGTTTATTTGAAAAAATGTAAATTTGCATTTAATAAATCAATTTTTATGAATTTACATGTTATCAAAGGAACCAAAAACATTTTTTAAAATTCATTTTATAAGTATATTTTAAAAAACTTATTACAAAATAATGACTTTCAAATATGTATTGTATTTTGCCTCCATAGTATAATTGTCTTTATTAAATCTTTATTACTTTATATTATTCGATGAGAGAGATTGTTATAATTTATTTTTTTCTGGTATTTCTACTCATTCCTTTTTTCTTAAATAATCAGTAGTTTTATTTTATTTATTAACACTGACTTTATAACTTTTTTGGTACTATACTATACAATATATATATTCATGGGCATTTATATACCAATTGTAAACTGTCCACCTACATAAAATTTTGGGATTATATTTATTTTTAATATCTGCGATATAAATATTTGTGTGATGTATATTATCTTTTACATTCTCATAGTAATTTCTAAAAGTTTTTATATATATAATATTTGAATATATGTATATTGTCTATACTAAACTTAATGTAATTATAAGAGACTTGAATTCAGACTCTTAAGCTTTTGCAGCTTTCCACTTCATCTTATACAACTGTTACACATGACCACATACATATGAAAAAGATAAATGATCTCCAATATATGTATTTTATGCTGAACCAGCCCTCATCAGTTGGTCCAGATCACCATCTCCCACACATATATGCAATCAGTGCGCAGTTTATATTAAGATACAAAATCTTCAAACTTTAATGGACAACCTTCAACATTCACCACCCTCCAACTTTTCAGCTATCCATATCATTGAAAATCTGAGGATGGAACACTCAAAGTTCTTGTTGATGCCAATATTATTGTCATTCCCATATTGACTTTAAATCACTCTGACTCCTCATGTATAGGATCTTAAAATTCCCATTTAAATATACAGAAGAGGGATGGGCAGAATACAGGCTGAATGTGTAATATTTAAATACATGTGTATTGTCAAAATTAAGCTTAATGTAATTATAAGGGATTTAATTCAGACTTTCAAGCTCCTTAAGCTCTTCACTCCATCTTATGCAATTGATACACATGACCACATATATGTAAACTAGGCAAATGATCTCCAATATATTTATTTCATGCTGAAACAGCACTCATCATATTCATATTTATTTCATGCTGAAACAGCACTCATCATATTCATCCTGTATTCTGCTTTTCCCTCGTCTATATATTTAAATGGATGTATTAATGTTCTATGTGTGAGGAGTCAGAGTGATTTAAAGTCAGCATGGGCATGACAATAACTTTGACATCAAGAAGGACTTTGAGTGTTCCATCCTTGGATTTACAATTATAAAGATGGCTGAAGAGTTGAAAGGTAGTGAAGATTGAAGCTTATCCATTGAAGTTTGAAGATTGGCTATCTTAATATAAACTGAGCACTCATTGTATATATGTGTTGGAGAGGATGATCTGGATCGACTGATGAGGGCTGATTCAGCATGAAAAGGTATATTGGAGATTATTTACTTGTCTCACAAGTATGTGATCATGTGTATCAGTTGCAGAAGATGGAGTGAACAGCTGCAGGGAGCTTGAAAGTCTTTGTTCAAGTCCCTTATAAATGTACATATATGTTGTGTTTTCAATTTCATTCTCATAGTTTGTAGTTAAGTAGAGATAAAAGGTGGCCGTTGGAGGGTTGCATTAGAGCCTAAGATCTAGGTGCAGTGCTCTCAGATCCAAAGCTCCTCACTGACAAAGGCTATATTGGATGATAGGCACTAGATGGTGATTTTATGCACAAGCTTTCTGTCATCCATTGATTATTCTGGTTGGCAAGGGTGGCACTACTGTTTGGAGAGTTTTGCCTGTTTAATAACAGTTATGTGGTAGCATAAGAGATGGTGATCATGTGATGTTTATTGTAAATGTTACTGGAGATGGCAGTATTGCCATTAACTAATTCTAATTTTTATATAATGAATAAAAACCGATTAAAAGTTGTTACATTGCCACATAGTTTATCATTAATGTACATTACTAAAATTGCACACGATTTATTTTTATCATATTATATTCTAATATAAATTTTGAAATAATAAAAATTATATTTTCGCAGTTCTTAATCTAGTTGACAATTAGAAAGTGTAAATTGTAATAATTTTTTAATTAGTTCTATAGACAATGCTTTATTATATTATAACTTTAGAGATCAATAGATTGATTACAATGTTACACAACTGCATTTTCATAGTTTATCATAGTAGATTGTTATCATAAAACATAATAAAGTCATTACATTTTTTAATAAAATGACTTTGATGATCATTTTAATGATATTAATGCACATTTTAATGCAAGTAATAGATTGTGGCCAAAACGTAGTGAAAATAATGGTATTGGTGCTCTAAATTCAAATGGTTTGTTATTATTGAACTTTTGACCTATGACAAACACTTTGTTTGGCAGAAAAACTATTATAAAGAGATGTATCCATGCTCAAAACAATGGCATATAAATTACATTATAGTTAGTCAAAACAGAAAAGTTTACATTGTGTATTTACAAGTGCAGATTGTTGGATAAATCATAGATTAGTTATCTCAAAATTAAAATGATAATTGCAATAAAAATAGATATTATTCCAATCAATTTATGCTTATTCTTTAGAAAATCTGAAATGTGTATTAAATTTCACTAGCTATTAAATACTACAATTTAGTAATTAGAACTGATTATTACTGAAGAGTGGAATTCTTTTAAAGAATGGGTCATAGAGAGATACAAATAAATTTATTCATGGGTTCACTAAAAAAGGAATCGTGACTGTTTTAATGATAATGATTTTATTAGTAATGATTAGTTAAAAAGAAACATGTGACATTTTCTGTTTGGCAGAAAAACAAATTAAACGTGGAACTTTTGGTAAAGCAGAAGTTTAAGGACTGACAAAAAAACTTAAAAATGGTTGATGGATTAAAAATGCAAATAAAATATAGACATCCATTAATTTGGGGCATTCTTGATCTTCTTTGATGAATTGTAAAGCAACGTATGGACATGAGAAATGATATTACAATTCTATTAAATCCAGTAAGCGCACTCTTTTGCATGATACCAATGATAAAGATATATCCATTTTATCAAATTTAGATTAAAATATGTAGCTTAGTGATGTAAAACAGCTCTTTGTAACTTTAAAAATGGAAAAATTACTGGTCCTGATAAAATACCTGAAAAAGTTTTAAAATATGGTGGTGGTAATATGTCACTTTCAAAAATATTGTATGGATACATGAAGTAGTGCTAGTTGATTCTTAAGAATACTTGTATTATTCCAATTTTTAAAAACAAAGACAAAATACAAAATTGCAAAAATTATCATAGAATAACAGTCAAAGATACTTTCAAGAATTTTATTAAATAGATTATTTCCATAAATAGATAAATGGGTACCAAAGACTCAGTGTGGTTTAGAGAATAAAGAAACATTATAGACATAGATTTTGTTGCCAGGCAAATGAAAAAAGTATTAGGAGCAAAGGAGTGATATATGTTGCTTTTATTAGTCTTGTCAAGGCATTTTATCCAGTTATTACAATAGGTTTGTGGCATTGTTTGAAATTATATGGTTAACTACCAACATTTTATCCCATTATACAATTGCTTACAGATGAAGTGATATTACTACATGTAGAAAATATGAGGCATTTGAAATAAAAATTATTGCCAAACAAAAAATGGGGCTTTCTTCAACGTTACTTTTAATTTTTATGATAATTGTCTTTGGAATTGCTTATAGATGGTTTAATCAAATAGGAATCAAGATATAGTAGAGGTTTGATGGTTTAATTTTAAGTGAATCCATTAAAAGTGAAAGCAAAATCTCCTTCTAGGATTCTGAATTTACAGTAATGACATTTTTGTCAGTTAAAAGGATGATTTGCAGAACGTTCTTAAGTTTTGAATGTAACATATAAATATTTTGGTTTATTTCTTAATGTTTAAGAAACTCAAGTTTATTTTATCAGACAGTGATTGGAAAACAAATCCTCAGCAAATTTTAGCATGGATAATTATTATCTTGAGAGTGTGAACCAGAAATACTTTGGCAGTTTTGTAAGTAGAAAAAAAGACTTAGATGTTGAGGTATGGTTCAGAGTCCATTGAGCTGCTGCTGCTGCTTTTAACAAGTTAAAGGATGGAGTCTTTTATCATAGAAAGATAACTACCGCAATTACATTATCTATATATAGTATTGTTATTTTGCCTAAAAAATTATTGTATGGTAGTAAGATTTGGACATGCTATTGATATAATATAAGGGCAGTAGAGAAGTTTCATGTAAGGATGCTTCATGAAATTGTAAAAATATGTTGCAAAGTCATCAAATCAATCAAAATATTCTTCATTTTCCTGGTTGTTATACTATAAAAATCCACTATTTCAAAACCACACCTTTGTTGGGTTGAACATATAAACTGAATGAATAATGCAAGTTTTTCTAAAAAATTATTTTATGGTGAGCATGATTTTCGTGGTAGAAATAGACTCCCATCCATGCTAAGGATTATTTGAAAAACATTATAAAGTAGTTTAATGATAACTGTTTCCATTAAGAAGATAATAGAAGAGAATGCAATGTATTGGAGAGTTACAATTAGACATGGTATTGAAATATTTCAGAAAGAAATGGTTTCTACTGAAAGAAAATTATCATAAAATGTCAAGAAAACAGAAAAATGAATCAACACATGCTATATGTGAACATAATCTTGGCTGCATTTGTATCATCACTAAATTCATTTCTAACATACTTTTTCTCATTTTATTTTTGGAGTTAGAATGGGCATGCTTATTTACAAGTGGTTATTTTTATTATTTGTTAATATTATTTGTTAATAAGTTAGTCAATTGCCCAGGTGACACTCATATTGAAACATTTTTGGTATGATTCACAAAATTTGTATGCTTCAAAAAACAGAGGACACTTCTGATGGCAGCTTAAATAACAGGAAGATTTCCTCAAATATAATAATGCTTAATAAAGAGTCTGATGAGGTCTGTCTCATGGTTAGTGTATGAAATTCCATCATCCAATTCTGAACAAAAGTTATCTAATTTAATATCCAGCTTATGATAAGTAGGAATTGAGTTAAGAATTTTCAAGATGGAAGAAAAATGTTATTTGGATTTTAAAAAAATATTGACAAACATAAATTTCACATGAAAAATTTTCAGTCCAATATTGTTGGTCATTACTATGATTATTATTTTTTTGTATTGCTTAAGTTATGACTACAGCATTTGTCCAGCTTAAAAGATTTCATCCTCACTTGGACTATTGTTGGCATAGTTTATTTCTAGTGTGCACATAGGTTCCTTATCAATTTAAATCTGTGACTTCAAAGTATTTTTTAAAAATAATTATATAAAAATTTAGTTAATATACTTATTGATATTTGAAATTTGTTAAATGTCTGTAATTTTTGTATACATTTACTTTTACATATATTAAATTAAATATTTTTATGGATATAAAAATATAAATATTAAAATTGTAATAAGAATTTTCTATGTATTAAACTAGAATAAATCTGCAGATATGATATAACCAGGCAACCATTAAATAAAATTAATAATCCAAGCTGAATCACGTGATTTGATAATTAGCAATAGCATTTTTTTTATATTTCTTTAAACTAAAGAGTTTTTTAGTTTAAGGCAAATCAGAAAAATCTTTGGGTTAAGGTGAATCAGAAAAATGCTATTATTATTTACCAGATTACACGACTGAGTTTGTTATTGTCAAATTTGCCTGATTAAATCATATCTGCAGATTTATTCTAATTTTAATACAAGGACAATTGCCATTGCATATTCAATGTTTATACTTTCACATAGTGTATACATTTTTTATTTATTTATAGTTTTAAACTAAAATTTCTGTAATTGATATCTAATTATAAAATGCTTTAAATAAAATAAATTTTGGGTATTTGTGCAATTGGTTGCAAATAAATGCTAAACTCCTAATATAATTTCTTGCTAACAAAATATATAAGAATTATCTCCATTTCTTTCTAAGTGAAAACGTTTTTGTTCTTTAAACAATCACTAAATTTAGTTTTAGTTTCTGAAAAAAAAAAACAGTTTGACTGAAATATCATAAATAGAACTGCGCACACACATATATATTTCTTACTTAATTTTTAAATTAATGTCATTACACATACATATAAACAATACTGGAATTAATTTTATAAACATTAGTGTAGCAAAATTAAAATATGGAAATAAACATTAGTAATAGCCTACAATCTATTTCCGTCTCTAGAAAACATATATTTTGGATTTTGTAAAAAAACTTCATAGTTCATTTATAAATATTACTATTAAAATGAGCTTTTGGCCAATATTCCATAATTTATACACAATTTTATAATTCAGTTGTTTATTCACTAAATTGTATGACATATAAAATATGACTCTTTGATTTTACTCATATTATGTTCATTTTAAAAATAAACAGATTATTAAAACAAAAACTCCCATTATAATTACCAACACCCTCTACAAAAACAACTCAATTCCTTCTTTGATATCATGAATGCCCTGTAATGTTATGTACAATACTTCATGTTTACCTAATTATTTATTTAATGAATGCCTAAAATTGTCCACACATGCATGCTATTTTATATATGATATTACATTTATTGGATTTGTGAATACTAATTAATCCATCATTATTTAATGAGACTTTAAATCATTAAATGTTATTTTTAACCACACTCACTATTAGCTATATAAAATAATGATATCCATTTCTTTCTAGTTTTTCCCTCACTCAAGTTTAAAATTATTTAATATATTAAAAATATTTATTTTATATTTTGTATTTAATACTTCTTTCCATGCATTTTTATTCCAGCTAATTGATTGTATTTATATTTACATCGCATTTTATTCTTAGATAAAAGCATTCAGATTTTAGCTAATTTATAAATGATAGAAAGATTTGAAAGGGGCTCAATTAAAGTCATTACTCATTAAGGGTTTTATAAAATTGTATTAATTCTCTCCATAAGTTTAAATCAAGATCCAAATATTATTTAAATTTGGTTTTGAAATTACAAATTTGTTTCTAATAACATGCATTTAATTTAGTATAAGTTGTTTACCAATAATCCAACATCCATGCGTCTAAAACAATATTTCATGTTGTTATGAAAAATATATTCAGAATTTTATTCTCATAATATAGAAAAATACACAGACTGAGAATACCACAGAACAGTAACTTTTCACCTTATATATTGTAACGTTTCTGTTTGGTCTATCATTCTATAAACTAGGGCTACTAGCTAGTTTAATTAAACAAAAAAAATGTAATCTATAATAAAGGCTTAATATTTGAATTAGTATAAAGAAGTAAAATGTGTATTAAATCAGTGTGAAAAGTTAAGTTTATTTTGTTTAAAGAACTAAAAGCTATCTAAATTATAAATTTATGAATATAAATTACATTGTCTGTTTTAAAATAAAAGTGTGAATAATAATTAATTACTTAATTCTAAGGAATAATACTCCTTTATGTTGTTTAACTTATAATCAATAAAATATAATATAAATCTTACTATATTATAATAATAACTTGTAAATACATCAACATAATAATTATATATATATATTAAAGCCTTTTCCAGTAATTCTAAATTTTTTACTCTTTTCAATATAATACCTCCTACTAATACCAACACATATATTACGTATATAGCGACACCTACCGACATTTCCTATAATTTATTATCTCTATCATTTTATTTATATACTTCCCCTTTTGTTACTTTCCATTCTCTACCCATTATTCAATCATTCATTAAATCAATTGACTTTTTGTAAATGTTCATAGTGTATTTATATTATATTTTATATAATTTGTTTCATATATTTTCCTTCTATTTGTTTTCTTTATATAATTTAATGGTTTTATGTTTTTAATACAATCTATTTTATGTCCAAATTTTAAATAATGAACATATAATGCTGATCTATCATCCCTCCTTTCTATAGCACTATCATGTTCTTTTGCTCTTTGTTCTAATTGTTTTGATGTTTGTCCATAGTAAATCATTTTACATATCCACAAGTAATTTCATATACTGTTTCCTTTATATATTTCATATCATTTTTAATTTCATAATTTCCTATTAATATATCTAGATTTTTACTATTAACCATCCTATTTTTATATTTTTATCCATATAATTTTTATTTTTAGTTAATATATCATAAATTTTAGGTATATATGCAATTTTAATCCATTTTATATTATTTAATATTTTATTCCCTCTAATATCATTTTTATTAAAATATATTCCTAATATTTATAGGATTATATCCATAGCTAGAATATAATTTAATAAATTGTTATTTTTGTACTTCAGCAGTTTTTTTATCGGTATTATACCTATCATTTTTAATTTTAAAATTCTTAATTACTGTCATCTTTTGCATCCATGCTTGTTGTGAATCCCTATAAATTATTTTTTTTATTTTATCTTCTTTAATAAAATGATTTAATACAATCATATTATTTTTATCTTTATTTCTATATCTAAATATTTTATTTTATTATCTATTTATTTTATCATGAATTTCATATTATTTATATTAATATTAAATTCATTAATATATTTTTTGTAACTCTTTTATTCCCTATTACTAAAATATCGTCTACATATCTAAAATACTCTTTTCTTTATTTATTATTCTATTTTTAACAATATGTAATTCCATTTCATTTATAAATAGTGAGGCCAATAATTCACTTATTGCACATCCCATAACCCATCCCTTATTTATATGCCAATATTCATCTTTATATTTAAAATATAAGCTATTATTTATTAAATTTAACCCCTGTTCCATAATGTCAATTATTTCCATATCCTGTATATACATTTTTAATTTTCAAAAATTAAAAATGATAGGTATAATACAGATAAAAAAACTGCTGAAGTACAAAAATAACAATTTATTAAATTATATTCTAGCTATGGATATAATCCTATAAATATTAGGAATATATTATATGATAATAAAAATAATATTAGAGGGTTAAAAATATTAAATAATATAAAATGGATTAAAATTGCATATATATCTAAAATTTATGATATATTAACTAAAAATAAAAATTATATGGATAAAAATAGGATGGTCTAATAGTAAAAATCTAGATATATTAATAGGAAATTATAAAATTAAAGATATAAAATATTTAATGGAAACAGTATATAAAATTACTTGTGGGATATGTAAAATAGTTTACTATGGACAAACATCAAAACAATTAGAACAAAGGGCAGAAGAATATAATAGTGCTATTGAAAGGAGGGATAGATCAGCATTAAATGTTCACTATTTAAAATTTGGACATAAAATAGATATTAAAAATGTAAAGCTATTAAATTGTATAAAGAAAATAAATAGAAAAAAATATATGAAACAAATTATATAAATATAATATAAATACATGTGTGCACATTTACAAAAAGTCAATTGATTTAACAAATGATTGGATAATGGATAGGGAATGAAAAGTAACATAAGGGGGAATATATAAATAAAATGACAGAGATAACAAATTATAGGAAATGTCAATAGATGTCACTATATACTTAATATACATGTTGGTATTAGTAGGGGGTATTATATTGAAAAGGGTAAAAAAATTTAGAATTACCGAAAAAGGCTTATATATATATATAATTATTATGTTGATGTATTTACAAGTTGTTATTATAATATAGTAAGATTTATATTATATTTTATTGATAATAATTAATGTAAAAATAAATCGAATTTGATAAGTAAATATAATAATTAAAGTTAATGTATTCCTAATAGTTAATAATAATAAAAAATATTACTAGTATCTATTTGTAAATTTTATTTAATTAAAAATGCAGTAAATATTAAAGGTATATGTGCAAATTGATATGGATACGTATTGCGTTAGTTATAAATGATATTTATTTCCTATTTAAAGTATTGAATTTGTTAATAAATAAGCCATAAACATTGATTTTAATAGTCAAGCGTTGTTAGCCGAGAGTTCAGCACAGCGGCCTTGCAAACAGTTGGTTGCAGACAGTTGTTGCAGGTTCGCTTCCTAGCTGATGATATGACATATAAAAAAGGAAAAAAAAACATTGATTTTAATATTTTAAATATCATAAAAATAGATAAAAGTGATAATAAAATTATATCATAAGGTATAACATTTTATTGTTTAAATTGTTAATCTAAATAAAGTATATTTATTAACTAGAATTTAATTTAAATTTTTAAATAATTAACTTGATAAATATTGTAACAATATTATTTTAATTCCATTCCAAAATCCCGGACAGTAATTAATATTCATTTTAATCATATGTCTGGAAGTGATTAGCCAATCAGAAGTGGCAAAATGTTGCTTATAAAAAGAAAATTTTCAGATACTAAAAAAAAAAAAAAAAAATTTGAAGAAAATTATTAAAGAAGGAACTATATTTTGATTTTCTTAAATATTAAAGTTATAATTTTCTGAAAACATTATTTCAATTAGTAAAAGTTGAGTTATAGTTTTAAAATAATTAAGAATAAATTTTAAGAAGATTGGTATATTTCATTTCGATATGGAGTAACTCTAACATATTTTCTTTGGAAATTTACATGTGCTGTCTGTGAAATTGTTGACAATAATGGAAAGAAACTGCACTCACCTACAAAATGTATTTTAATAAAAGAGAATGTGTACTACCTGGAAACTTATGTTACATGGATTAGAAGGAATATGTAAGAAAAGTGTTTCTTAGTTATTTTTATTGTGTGTATGATAGATGAGACTTTATGCTAAATGCTGTAATCAGAATTAATAAAGACAGTTACTTAAGACTGTTAAACTTAAAAATGTTTAAGAATATAAAGTTATTTAAATTATTGCCAAGATGATAGTAAAGGAAGAAAAATATGCAGACGAAGCATAAAATAGAAGGACTAATAGTTGCTTAAACAATATTAAATTAAATATTTATAACTATTGAATTAATTGAACTGTTACTTAATCTAAAATTTATCATTATAGTTATCGATTTCTATATTATGAAGTTTAATAAAGATAAAACTTTTGATGAAGAAATATAACAGAATATTCATAAATTTGATGAAATAGTATTAAGAATAATAGCTGAAGGAAATATGGATTTTTATGATAGAACATTATTATTATTGATAAATGTATGTAATATAAATCTTAATTAAGAATTGAGAAGGAGAGTTAGTATATTTATGACAAAATTTTAAGTTAATACTCATGCTCGGAGATGCATGAATATTATGATGACATAATATTTCTTATTAAAATTGGAAAGGAATAAAAATCCTTATGCTGCTCCTTCACAAAATAATAGTCAAAAAATAATAATTCTTTACAACAGCTATATAATTAAATAATAGTTTTATACATAAAAAGCTTTTTCAGCACCTGCTTTAGTGCCCTTTTCAAATGTTACTAAACTATTTAACATTAACGAATCACCTGACATAAAACCATCCAGTGTCCAATAATGGAATTAAAACAAACAATAATAATATAAATAATTAAAACAAATCAAAACCCTCATATAAATTCAATATTTACCAAACAATTGATTATATCATAACAAAATGTTAAACAATATTACATGCATTTTTTATACAATTATATATATCAACTTATATAATTTTCCATTCATTTTTAACCAACCAATTATTAACCAAATTTGAAGAAGTCTTATAAATATTCATACAATTACTCAAATTATTTTTAATATGTTTCATACATTTGCCTTTTTTGATCTTTGATGAAATTTAACTATTCTATGGCCATATTTCAAGTAGTGAATATATAATGCAGGTCTATCATCTCTTCTTTTAATAGCATTGTTATGTTCTTTAGCTCGTACCTCTAATTGTTTTCCAGTATGCCCAAAGTAAATCATTTTACAATTTTGCATGTAATTTTATATACAATTCCTTTTTTGAACTGTATATCATCCCATAACTTATAATTACCTATTAATTGATCTAGAGTTTTACTATTTGACCAGCCAATATTTATATTCTCATCAATATAATTTTTATTATACCTTAATGTATTATAAATCCTAAGATATTATGAAAGTTTAATCTATTTCTTACTTGATTCATTATTACCATTATCAATACCATCATTATTTTCAAAAATTTTATCATCTACCATAGACTTTTTAGAAGTAAAAAATATATTGCTAATAGTTTTAGGATTATATCCATAATATTTATATAATTTAATAAATTGATTTTTTTGCAATTGAGCTACACTTTTATCTATATTGTATTTATCATTCCTATATTTAACATTTTGGTTCTCGTGGATAATTCAATCGATGACGTATTACCCTGAAGGCATATCAGTCTGAAGTTGTGATTTTTAGGATAATGTCTCCAAGTGATCTGCAGACACATGTAATCACTAAAATTTGTCCACAGATCATGTGAACACAGTATGTTAAAAATCTCAGGATTAGACTGATATGCCTTCAGGGTAATACATCATCGGTTGAATTATCCTAAAAATTCAGGTCACGTGATAAAAAAATAAAAAAGTAAAAACTGTGATGCAGGTCACATGATAAAAAATATAAAAAAATGTGACGCAGATCACGTGATAAAAAAACACAAAAATTAAAAAAATGTGAAAATGTACATACAAAATAAAATAAAAATACAGGGTAATACGGGCATGTGATTTTTTAAATGGCTTTTTGGAATGGCAGGCAGATAATGAACACCACCATGTTTTTTGGTCCTGAAAAAAGAACACAAAAATACAAAAAATGTAGGTACATGTGTGAAAATAGTACATACAAAATAAAAAAAATTACAAAAAAACAAAAATTTACATGCATGAAATAGTATATACATACAAAATAAGGTAAAATACAAAATATTATTAAAAAATGTGCAAATAAATTTTTTTTTGTAAATTGAAAATAAACAGCTAAATAAAAAACACATGATTTAATGCAAATCTGGCTTAAATGGTGACCTTGGAGAAAACATTTTATCACATGCCGTACTTTTACATGCATTTGGTAATTTTAAAAAGGTACTGTATATTGCAAATTTGATTTAAAAAATTATTGAAAATTATTTACAAATTAAATGTAATTAAGTGAAAGTTTGATAAGTGTAGAAATATTTAAAAAAATTTGTAAAGTTAAAATAAACAGATTTAATGCGAATCTGGCATTAATGGAAACCTTACTTTTACATGCATTTGGATTACTTATTGTTTATATTCAATAATATAATTAATTATAAAATTATAATTATTAGAAAAAAAATTAAAATTACTTACAAATAGTGTTCACTGCAGTGGACTGAATTGGGATATATGTTCCAAAATCACAGTGAAAGGATCATCTTTATATGACCATCTCCACATAAACTCGCTCAAATATGAGTCCAGGTGCTGACGTGCTGTTCCTCTGTGTTTTTTATTGTGCCATTTGACCAAACCCCACAACCTTTCAATATTTTGTGTATGTACGCCAGTTGTGGGGTCTATGAAATTGTATGTGTGATTAACATGATGGTGATCATATCCAGCCTCAACTAACTCTTCACTCTTATATCCCTTCCAGAAATTGCTGTAGATAGTCGAGCCTTGGTGCACATTTTGCAAAATTTCTTACATGAGAGTAGATGCACTTCTATCTTGTATGGCTACAATAAAACATTTGTCAGTCTCTCTGCATATGCCACTAAATAGCCATTGCTGTGGTAGGACTCTTCCAGCATTGTTCTTCCATTTTGTGAAAAGGCTTTCATCAATTTCCACGATTGTGTTGGGACCTCCGATTTTATACCTTTCATTTCTTAACAATCTCCAGGTACAAACTTTGTGGAGGTAGTTGTTCCAATTGATAACAGTTTTGTCTGAATTATTCAATTCCTCCGCACAAAATGTTATGGATGTTAATTGTTTGGACCAACTGTAGATAAAACATACAGTGGTCACGAAAGTAATTTTGAAGCCATCAAACCATGTGCCTTTTCTCATTGTGATTTGGGATAGACAGTCTTTCAAGTTGCATCACCATTGTTTCACTGAATTAGGTTCCGAATTGTGAACATATTTTTTCATTTCATGACCATTTTGACACAATTTCCTTTTAGAGAGAGGTCCATGGTCTTGTAAGAAGATGATTGCTTCTTCCTCTGTACTTGGTAAATTAAATAATGTTGTAGCTTCAGCCATCATAAACACAAATATCTCAAAGTAAAAGAGCTCAAAAAGTAACTGTGAAGCCGTGGATAGCAAAATCACAATAGATAGAAAAATCAAAAAATTTCCCAAACCTCTCTCCGAATTTTAAATCTTGCGGGTAAAAAAAAAAAAATTGACTCTCTGATGGATTAATCATGCCAGTCACTTGGTTGCCATGATAACATTGTCATGCAAAAATCGACGATGTCTACTGGAAGGGAAATCGGTAAGTGTAATATGTCATCGGTTGAATTATCCGCAAGTACCAAAATGTTTAATTACTGCCAATTTTTGTACCCATGCTTGTTGTGAATATATATAAATAATTTTTCTTAATTTATGTTCTTTAATAAAATGTTTTAAAGTAATTTTATTATCGTTATCTATATTAATTTCTATATCTAAATATTTAATCTTATCTTCAAATTCTACTTTAGTAAATTTAATTATATATATATTATTATTAAACTCATTATAAATAATATTCATTACTCTTTTATTACCAATAATTAAAATATCATAAACGTATCTAGAATAATATATTATTTCTTGACTAATTATCCTTTTTTTTTAATTACAATATTTTTTAATTCATTTATAAATATTGATGATATTAAGCCACTAATTGCACAACCCATAACCCATCCCTCATTTATATTCCAATATTCTTTATTATATTTAAAATATAAACTATTGTGTATTAATTTTAAACCCTCTTCAATAATATTTATTATGTTTATATCATTTCTATATTTACTTAAACTTTTTATTAATATATCTATTCTATATTTACTTAAACTTTTTATTAATATATCTATACTTTTAAGTCTTGAAATACTTGGATACATTTTTTCAATATCCATTGTAAAAATACTTTGGTTTCTATTTAATTTTATACTATTTAATTCATCAATAATATGATCTGCATTCATTATAAAATATTCACCATATCCTAAAATATTAGTTATCCATTTATTTACATACATACAAAACTTTTGTAAAATAAAATTGCTAAAGTTAAACAACAGCCTCAATGGGCTATTATTTTTATGAGTTTTAACCTTTGTAAAAATATATGGATTTTCATAAGAAGAAGGATACAATAATTTATATTCATTTATATCTATAATTTTATAATCTTTCATTTTATTAAGTAATTTCAAATATTTGTTTTTTATCCCTGTAGTAGGATCTTTTAATAATTTATATCTTTATTTATTTTATTTTCTATCCTATCAATATAATCTTTATAATACATGACAACAAATCTATTTCCTTTATCTTCTTTACAAATAGTAATCCTTTCATAATCACAAATAATCTTAATATTATTAACAATACTCCTATACATATAGTCCTTATAAGTAATTTTCTTTTTTTATAAGTCTTTATTTAATAAACAATTAATTTTCTTTTTATCATCAACTAATATATTTGCTAATTCAATATCAGTAACAATCTTCTTATTAATACCTTTATCTTTTATAGGTATAAAAGATGGTCCTTTACTCAAAAACATGTTTTGTTCTTAGATTGACATTAGATTTATGAAATTATTCTTCTGTTTCTCATTATAAGCGACGAAGTTATAAAATTGTTGATCTTTAAAATTATGATTCGAATTGTTAAAAATAATTTGACTAATTGTTTAAATATTTATAAGACTTTTACAAATTTGATCAATAATTGGTTGAATAAAAATGAATGGAAAATTATATAAGTTGATATATATAATTGTATAAAAAATGCATATAATATTGTTTAACATTTTGTTATGATATAATCAATTGTTTGTAATTATGAAATTTATATATGAGGGTTTTGATTTGTTTTAATTATTTATATTATTATTATTTGTTTTAATGCCATTATTGGACACCGGATGACTTTATGTCAGGTGATTCATTAACGATAAATAGAGTACTAACATTTGAAAAGGGCACCAAAGCAGGTGCTGCTGAAAAAATCTTTTTATGTATAAAATTATTATTTGATTATAGAGCTGTTGTAAATAATTATTATTTTTTGATTACTATTTTTTTTATCAAATATTCATTTTTGGTGTTTTATTAATTATATGCATAAAAAGATATAAATATATACTTGGAGTAATGAATGAAAATTTTATGATGAAGATGAAGAGAATAAACCTATTCTTCTATTAAGGAGGATAATAGAGAGAAATTATATAAATGCTGAACAAATCCTAGAAATAAATGAAATGCATTTTGGAGAAATTTTTGAAAACCATGTACAAATACTTTATTAAGATAATTAAAGAATTACTGAAGGCCTGGTTTCAAAATTAGTTAACTATTAGTGTTAATATTGTAGAGGTGTTTGTTTATGATGTCAAACATTTTATTTTATTTTTTAAATGGCTCTTCCATGTTGGCCAGAATCAGGGAGTTTTATTCCCTAAAATTTCAGCCATTGGGGATAACTAGTGCCCGGAAAAAATTTGCTTTGGTCGATGCTGCTCCCACAAGATTATGAAAAAGTAAATTCTACAGAGACTAAGGTCCCTCCCAGACAAGGTCCATCCTGGCCTGCATGGAATTTCAAAAATTTCTTTTATTCCATCTGTGCACATTTACGGTACCAATTATACTAAACATCATAAATTTCCTTGCTAATGACAGTCGGGAAGCCTTGGACATATGTCCAATCACTATGGTTCCCCTCATCAAGAACCCTGAGGGTGCACTGGTTGATGAGAATCTTCGACCTATTTCCATGGTGCCGCTTATGATAAAGGTTATTGAGGGCCTTATAAAAGAAGACATCCAAGATAACATCATAGAATACCTTTCTCCTTATCAATTCGCAAAGAAAGGTTTCTCGACTGCTGACGCTGTCAGCCGATTTCACCTCATCATTGACCATGTTCACAGGAGAAGAAAATCCCAGCCAGTCGTAGTTCAGCTTGACTTTTCTGGAGCTTTTGACTGCGTCAGAATTGACATATTGCTTGGTATACTGGAGAGGCTCAAAGTGCCCAAGGCATACCTTCAGATTATAGAGAACCTCCTACAAAATAGGGAGTTTTTTCTCTCATTGGATGACAGATTATCTCCAGGATTTAGGCCCTGTGTTTCTATCCCACAGGGCTCGCCAATGAGCATCCTTCTCTTTACAGCCTATGTAAACCCCCTGCTTCTAAGCATTGAGGCTGCTCTCCCAGGGATAGCCATTCCTGTGCTTGGAGAGTGCATATGCCACATTACCTATATGGACAATGTGGTGGTGTTTCTCTCCTCTGGCAGGGAGCTTGCAAGACTTGAAGAGCTCCTAGACCAGTTTGCTCGCATATTTGGTCTTGAGGTCAATGAACACAAATCACAATGTGGTCCATCGTGATGAAGAATCAAATCCAAGGCAGATTTAAAGCAGCCCCCAGAGCTTCCTAGGATTCCATCTCACCCCCCCAGTCATGGGGAGAGACATGGAGAGGAGGCTATTCACCAAAATCGAGAAAACAGTTCCCTTTTGGGCAAGGTCGCCCTGCTGAATTCGGTAGTACTTCCCAAAATCACATACTACCTGGCCGACTTTTCACCCACCAGCAACTTCATTAAAAGGATCGAGACACTTTGTAGGAAACTATGCTGGGGGAAGGGGTCCCCGGTCATCAGCTTAAACATTTTACAGCGGCCTAAACCCCTGAATGGACTGGCCTTACATGCCATTAAAGTCTTCCAAATTCAAAGGACATACAATATTCTGGTTAGGCTATTGAATTTCTCATTCTGACATTGAGTGCCCAGTTCCCATAGAAAGAGTTGAACCTATTGATAGAGCCCCACCCAGATTGAGGAGACTTTGCATTCAACAGCAGGTGAAGGATGTCCTATCATGGATCAAGACCTCCAGCTCTCTATTCCAGTCAAAACTTACTTACTGGGACACATACCGATTAATGTTCGAGGAGAAAACATGTACCCCCATCTTGCTCTCAATTTCTATCTCCAGACTTGCCAAATGGACACAATTCCAGACTTGAGACCAAGTATGTAGACTTCCTGCTCAAGGTCAACCTTAAGGCCCTTCCCACAGGGTCCTTTTTATTTCATCATAGAGGCTATAACATCGATACCTTATGTCCAATGTGTGGGAAGCAGGAAGAGACCATGGACCACATTCTGTCCCATTGTGATTCATGGTTTCATCTCCGAGGCATGATTCTGAGGAAAATGTCTGCACCTGACTACAGACCTGACTTATGTAATGATTCCTCTGGCCTTTGAAAAGGGGCTTTTTGCCATAATTCAGCTGGCTTCATTTGTCAACTTCGGGATTTGGACTATACGTTGCAAACTATTGTTTGAAAGTGGGATTGACCATAGTCCTGAGGACCTCCTTATAAATTTCATATGGAAGGCTAGGGAGATTGACAAGAGGACTTGCCCAGAACAGACCTGGGATCAACTAAAAATTTAAGTTTCAAGACATTCCGTTTTATTCTATGGATGATGCCTCTGACCTTGTCAGGACGGATTCTCCCCCTATTGCTGTGATGACAGGGATGGTATGACCTACCTCCTAACCATCCTATTTGAACTGTATTCCTGTAAACCCATTGTAGACAATGCTTGTTAACAGCAGCTCTAACTATTACCTGTGTACACAATTATGTACCTTGCTCTATAATTGAATAAAATATATTTTTTGAAAGTAAATGTGATTTTTGAGTTAATTGAAATGAAATGAAGAAGAATGCAGAAGGGAGAAAAACAGTTAACAGTGATCATTTCAATGTCATAGAGACTATACTCCCTCAACTTGGTGTTGACTATTTTTATCTTTATATTATATTCATTTTGTTAACTATAATCTTTTTGTTTTAGAATAATATTTAATATGTATGTATAATGGTTATATATAATATTTATTAGATTTTAATATAATTTTTTGTTATGTATAAAAAAAATAAGGATTTTGATTTTATAATGATGAAGAAGTTAGTTAGGAAGTGAACAGTGTGGGTATTTAATTCAACACATGGAATCAGGTAAAATAAATGAATATGGTAATTATAATGTTTTTTTGAAGGTTTGTGATGATGGTGTTCTAGCTGTATTTTTATATTGGACTATTTCCATCATCTAATATGTGTGTTGAATGTCTTTAGAAAAGTTCAATTTTTAGTTAAATATTCGAAATGCATTCAATTGTTAGTAATATCACAGCAAACAGGTCAGTATATGCACCAACTGTTAGTAATATCACAGCAAAAAGGTTAGTATATGCACTAACTGTTAGTAATATCACAGCAAACAGGTTAGTAAATACACAACATTTCAAGAGGTATTTTCCCCCTCTTCTTCAGGTGCTGCTGGCATGACCAGTGATAGTACTAGCATGGGATTTGAACCTAGGCCCTTAGAATCTTGATAATTGAATTTTAAGGTAATGCTCTAACCAACTGAGCCATCCTGCCAAAGGCAACAGTATGTAGTAATTTCATATACTTATCTATGAGTTTCCTCCTGATTTCTCATTTTTTCCTCAGAGCAAAGTTGATTAGTGGTGTTGTCTTTGGCAGGATGGCTCAGTTGGTTAGAGCATTACCTTAAAATTCAATTATCAAGATTCTAAGGGCCTAGGTTCAAATCCCATGCTAGCACTGACACTGGTCAGGCCAGCAACACCTGAAGAAGAGGGGAGAAAAATACACCTTGAAACATTGTGTATTTACTAACCTGTTTGTTGTGATATTACTAACAGTTAGTGCATATACTAACCTGTTTGCTGTGATATTACTAACATTTGTTTGCTGTGATATTACTAGCAGTTGGTGCATATACTGACCTGTTTTCTGTGATATTACTAACAATTGAATGCATTTAAAATATTTAATTAAAAATTGAACTTTTCTAAAGACATTCAACACACATATTAGATGATGGAAATAGTCCAATATAAAAATACAGCTAGAACACCATCATCACAAACCTTCAGAAAAACACTAAGTATTCGGTATGGACCCGATACTATATCAAACTTTAAACATTATGAAAATCTGTCTAAAACTGGCCAAAGTAGAAAATCATTTAACTTTCTTATGTAAATGTAAATTGGAAGGGATAATTTCTAAAGGTTTGCAATTAAAACCTCCAATTCACTCTCAGAGAACTGAGAGAGCAAGTGAAGCTCTATTAAGAGAAAGAATAAATGCTCAAAGGTTTTCTAAGTATCAAACAATGCATTCAATTAATAATGTAGAATGTCTTCTAAAAATAAACTTACTGATGATGACTACATGAGAGTTTTTCAAGAAGTAAGAAGATCATATTCTATATTATATGGAAAAATAAAAGAATGTCATAAGAAGAAACTTGCTGCTAATCTACATGGGCATATCAAAAATCATAATGTACCAAGCAATGCAACAGCTTCATCTGTTAAAAATCTAAGTTCTAAACATCTAACAGATACTGAAATTTCTGTTCTTGAAAGAAGATTAAACTTTGCTGTAACACCATCTAATATCCCCTTATTATATATAATGGCAACCTCTGAGGAAGTCACTCAAAAATTGCCTTTAGAAGAAGCAGCAGAATTATGCTGGAGAATACAAAGAACACTTGACAAGCAACAAAAATTGCAGTCAAGCATATCCTATGGGGAGAGGAAAGCAATTAAATCTCTTAAAGCAGATAATTCTATAATTATTCTCCCTGCTGACAAGGCAATGCAACAGCTGTAATGGGATACAACTGATTAAAACAACAAAATACAAGAACTCCTCACAGCAGGCCAATATAGAAAAATGGCAAAAGATCCGATACCAAGTACGGAAACAAAATTACAAGCATTACTCAGAAAGCATTGCAAGTACTTTACAGATTCAGAAAAGAATAAAATAACTAGAACTAACATAAGGTCATAATGGAACATGATCTCTTTATGGTCTACCTAAAATCCATAAGGATCATGTTCCATTACGACCTTATGTTAGTTCTAGAGATTCACCTTGCCAGAATTTGGCAAGATTTCTCCTCAAAGTTCTAAGTCCTTTGGCATTCAAGACCCAATCATTTGTCAGGGATTCTAGACACTTTGTAGAATTAATCAAGAACATGAAAATTGAAAGAACTGACTTATTGGTATGCTTTGATGTGGAAAGTTTATTTACAAATGTGCCATGTGAAGAAGCATTGTCTATTGTAAGGAAAAGATTAAATGATGATAATAGTTTACAAACCAGAACAGCTCTTCCAATTGATAGCATAGTGGAACTATTAACATTCTGATAAAAACAACCTACTTTCAATATAACACAGAATTCTTCCAACAAAATCAAAAAATGGCTATGGGCTCACCATTGTTTCCCCTGATTAGCAATATTTACATGAAAGAACTTGAAACTACAGCCATAAAAAGTACACCTTATCCACCTAAAGTTTGGCTTCCCTATGTGGATGATACATTTGTTGTATGGCCACATGGTGAAGCATTGCTACAAACTTTCTGGACACACATCAACAACATATCCCCTTCAATTAAATTCACAATAGAACCAGAACAAGAACAAAAATTGGCATTCTTAGATGTTCTTGTGAGAAGACTGCCTCATGGCAAAATCAAAACTACAGTTTACTGAAAACCTACACATACACGAAAATATCTAGCCTATACATCTAATCACACCAGAAACACAAAACATGGATTTATACTATCACTGTGGAAGAGAGAAAAAGAAGTTTGTTCAGAAACTGGCAATTTGGAAAAAGAAAAGATCTATATTGAACAAACTCTTAAGAAAAATGGTTATCCATCAGCTGTTATTAAGAAAACATTAAATAGACAACAAAAAGAACCATCAACAGAAAAGACAATTATTGGTACTGTAGTGTATCTGTACATTCCAAAAATAGCAGACAAATTAAGGAAAATCTGCAATCAGTATAACATCAGAACAGCTTTCCAGAGCCATACCACACTATGAGAAATTCAAACATCTACAAAACCTAAACTTGAAATGCTGCAAAGAAAAAACTGCATCTATGAAATACCATGTGAATGTGGAAGAACATATATTGGTGAAAACAGCTGTCCCATTCAAAAGCACTTGCAAGAGCATAAACTGACAATTAGAAGAGAAAAAAACAGATGTCTAAAATAGCAGACCATGTATGGATCAATGAACATACGTTTGTTTGGGAAAATACAAAAATATTGGACAAAGAAGAAAAGGTACAAAGAAGAAAATTTAAAAAAGATGCTCACATGACAATTGCAAAAAATCCCATTAGCCAACCTAGTATGACTATACCTAATGTATGGAAACCACTAATCAACTTTGCTCTGAGGAAAAAGTGGAGAAATCAGGAGGAACCTCATAGATAAGTATATGAAATTACTACATACTGTTGCCTTTGGCAGGATGACTACCTTAAAATTCAATTATCAAGATTCTAAGGGCCCAGGTTCAAATCCCATGCTAGTATTGTCACTGGTCAGGCCAGCAGCACCTGAAAAAGAGGGGAGAAAAATACTTCTCGGAACATTTGCTGTGATATTACTAACAGTTAGTGCATATACTAACCTGTTTGCTGTGATATTACTAACATTTGTTTGCTGTGATATTACTAACAGTTGGTGCATATACTGACCTGTTTGCTGTGAATTACTAACAATTGAATGCATTTGGAATATTTAACTAAAAATTGAACTTTTCTAAAGACATTCAACACACATATTAGATGATGGAAATAGTCCAATATAAAAATACATGGTAATTATAATGTTTATAATTTTAAATAAAATGAGATGATATGAGAATCAATTTCATTTATTTAAATGTTGGTATATTTGTGAAATTAGATGTATAATTTGATATCTTTATAGATAAATAGCAAATAATTTATTGGATAAATGACAGTTTTATTATAAAAGACTATTTGTTTATTCTTGATCTTTGTCAGAATGTTGAGAGAATTACAATATTTAGATAAGCCTGTACAGTGTATTAAGTTACATATTGAAACATAGTGTGTTAAAGGTCTGCCCATCCCTCGCATATATATGTAAAAATGGATTATTCTCCAGTACATGAGAAGTTAAAATGACTAACATCAACATAGGTAGGATGACAACCTTGGCACTTACAGGGGCTTTAAATGTTCATCTTCAGATTTTCAATGAAATGGATGGCTGAAGAGTTGTGGCTTGGAGTAGTTTGAAGCCTGTCCATTAAAGTATGATGATTGGCTATCTTAATATAAAGCTGAGCACTGATTGTATATATGTGTGAAGATGGTAATCTGGAAGAACTGATGAGTGCTGATTTAGTATGAAATACATTTATTTATTGGTGATTATTTATTTCTTCAGTATGTGTGTGATCAGGTGGGTCAGCAATATGATATGGCATGGAGAGTTAAGGCTCATACGAAAGGCTGAGTTTGGGTTCCTTATATATAATATTAAGATAAATTTAGATATGATGAGAGTAGTGTTGCAATAATTATAATGTGATGTAGGGATTTCAGAGGAGTGCTTTAATGAGTAGGAGTACATGAAAAGTAAATTAGAAATCCTGTAGTGTTGAGGATGTGTTTATTTAAGTCTGTTGTGTATTTACCCAAGACTCTTGGAGGAGAAAGCCACAATTAATTAATAACTAAAACTAAATTTAGTACTAAGGATTTACTATACATTATACAAGCACAGAATATATGTACAAGCTTAAATATAATTAATATACAGAGAAATAAATGATTGTGGAGCTCTTAAAATCTTTAAATACTTTCAATATTGTCCAACAATTACTGTCTTATTTAATGGATTGACACTTTCCACTACTATGTTAAATAAGTACAAGTTTATTAAAACCTATAAACTTACATAAAACAAAACAAGATCAGGACAATCTGTTTTAAATACTAATCAGATTTTTATACCTTCAGATTCCAAAACATCTGGCTTTAGTCCTTCACACACATTAACTGGTTACTAATGATATTCATTGTTAGCACAATAGCAGTTCAACACAAAGGAAATAAGTGCACCTAAATCCACAATTCTGAGTTGTTATAGTTGTCACTTTAATTGTTTCCCTTATCAGAAATTTTCCATTCTTTAAAATTCCTTTGCGAAAGCATTTAATTAATTTCACTTTCCGGATCTACTATTTTCATAAGATTTTATCTTTACTCTAATCAGTTCAAAATTTTCTCTTCCATTCTTTTCATTTAGTCACCTTTTAATTATATAACTATTCATTTTGTTATATCTATAACTAATTCCTAAAACAGTTTCCATTGTCATTAATTAGTACATTTTAACTTCTGGAGTATTCTTATCGATTTTTTTATACTAAAATATTTCTTAAACTTAAAGATGTTGAAGTATTTTCTAAATCAGGGTACTTATACTTAATGGATAGTAAAACACTATTAGATCAGTAAGAATGAAAATAGGAGCCATGATTGAAATTAATGTAGACGAAATGTGAGCTTATCTTACATTTAATCCATGCAATTATTAATATGTTCTGAATAGGATATCCAGCCCACACTTGCTATATAAAACTGGCACTGATTAGACATTGTATTAATGATTTAAAGATATAAGTAGAAAGCATAGCTAGACTTACGAATGAAAGAGTGATAGAAACAGAACAAATATGTCATGATATACTATAAAGAGTAATATTTATGAATGATTTATTGTTACATTATATCAAAGATGAAAAATGAAGAAATGAAGTATAATTAATGATATGGAAAGAATACCTGACATATATCATTTTGATTAATATAAATTAATCAGTATTATTTCTTCCTAAATGTATAACAATGATAAAGTATTTATATTATAATATTAGTATATAGAGTATTGCAAAGGGAATATAAATTATAGAATTTTAATTATATAATGCAAAATAAAGAGATATTAAAATGTAAATAAATATTATTGTAAATATTCATATTTTAAAATAATATATTATTTCATTGATTTAGAATTTTGTATGAAATAGTACAAAATAACTTTGTTGTAGGATATAAAAATACAACAACGTATTATATCTTATCTGTGATATACTAACAAGTTGTTTGTATCTGGAAAGTTTAAATAAAGTTTAAAATTTTCTATACATTCAACGTTCACTCATAAATGCTGCAAATAGTCCAACATATCACATCGTATAATATACCATCATTACAAACCTTCAGACAAATATTGAAGTACTTATTATTTTGAATGTGTAGTAATTATAATCATTGATATATTTTTTAATTTTGTAAAGTTGCTTAATATAAATGTGTATTATATTTTATATTATTATTAAGACATGTATAAAATTAGTTTAATATTTATATAATCTTATTGTAATAAATGTGAATGTTTTGTTAAAATTGATACAGTGTCAATGGTCTCATTTCTAGTTTCCCAATCATTGTTTACAAGCACGCATAAATATGAATAATTGTCTATAATTGGAAGTAATGCACATTATTTCATAAGTCTTAAAAGAAAAAAAATTTAATAAAGATATTTGATATTGCATTATCGAATGTTAATTAATTTGAAATTGATATCAATATAAATGTTCATAATAAAGAGTCAATCAATCAAACATTTATGAAAGTGTTTTATAAAGTCAAATGCACATAAGAAGAGAAATATTTGACATTCAATATGTTTTAATGATGAAATGTTAGTTAAAATTAATTTATCAAGGAGTATTGTGTTATTAAAAGTATTAATAAATATTATTGATCCGTTAAATCCGATTAATGAAAAGATTAATAAATTAGTGTTAGTGAAGTGATTATTATTGTTTCTTCGTTATTTTTAATACGTTGCTGTGTGTTAGTAAAATTCCTCTGCACATTTAGTTATGTAGATGAATCGACCCAGTTGAGAGACAATATTTTCCCTGAACTGTTTATTAAAGAAAATAGTAGGAAAAGAGTGAGTTGAGAATATCGGTAGCAGGATTGTATAGTTGAAACATTATAGTTAGTTTTAATAAGATATTTTACTATGGAATAAATTTAAATTATTTCATTTGCTAGTCATTGGAATATCTTTTATATTTTAAAATGATTAAACATCTTGTGACATTCTTATGCTGTTGGATATAGATATATATATTTGAGCATATTCAATCTTTTCAAAACGCTAACTGTCCTGATGATGGGATAAACAGTCTCATAATATAATTATCTATTTGATTAGTAAATAAATAAAAAATATTAATCAAGAATATTTCAGAGATGTTATTGTTAATATTTGTATTAGTACATTTGTTAATAGGAAGATGATAGTAGCAGGACTGAGTTAGACTGTAAATAAATGCTTATAGGGTTTGCTTACACACATAGATATGATTATGATTTAATTATCTCTCACAGAATGGGCACAATATATAACTTTCAAATACTTCTCTTAACATTTTTATCAGTAAATGTCATAGAGAGGGAGATAGATAAATGAATGGTTGGATGGACTGATAGATAGTAAGATAGGCAGATTTATAGAACAATAGATGGATGGACATATATATATATATATGTTAAAACGAAGATTTGCACGGGTTAAATATATAAAATACATATTTTGCGGGTTCATCCATGTTAAAAACTTTTAATATTAATATACTGACGTTTCAACTTGGTCACACAAGTCATCCACAGAGTTATAAAAGGTAGAAAGACGGTTGTAGAGGCGCTACAATCACTGATTTGAATAAAACGTTAAAATTCCACCAATAACAAAAATGTTAAATTTAGGAATTTAAAAAAAACATTCCCAAATTTAACATTTTTGCTATTGGTGGAATTTTAACGTTTTATTCAACATTCCTAAATTTAACATTTTTGCTATTGGTGGAATTTTAACGTTTTATTCAAATCAGAGATTGTAGCGCTTCTACAACCATCTTTCTACCTTTTATAACTCTGTGGATGACTTGTGTGACCAAGTCGAAATGTCAGTACATTAATATTTTAACACAAATGAACCCGCAAAATATGTATTATATATATATATGTTCACTAAATGGAGCTTGCCACTAGCTTTAAACAAGCTTTAATTATAAGTGCCAACAGAGAAAGAATTCAAAATCTCTATCATATTATCCTCATCTCCAGACCAATTGGTTTCGAGCTTAATGGCTCACCTCAGTGAAGAGTTGAGGTGAGCCATGAAGCTCAAAACCAATTGGTCTGGAGATGAGGTTAGTACGGTAGAGATTTTGAATTCATTCTCTGTTGGTACTTATAATTAAAACCTGTTTGGAGCTAGTGGTAAGCTCCATCTAATGAACATTTTAGCACAAGCTTAAAGGCAAGTTGCACAATTTGTGACTTGTTTGATTAATTATTATTATATATATATGCATGTATTAGAAATAATGTATGGATAGATTGGGGGGGGCTGGAAAATATGTAGATAAGCAAGCAAGCAGGAGATAGGTATGCAAATAATGGTTATAAACATATAAATGGTTTTTATTATGCTATTGTTTAATAAAAATATAAAATGTATATAATATCTATATACCATGTTGTAGACTATGCCATTATAATTCACAAGAGACTGATTTCAGAGAATTTTTTTTATTATTCGTGTCACCTCTATCATTATTAATTAACTTATTTAAATTAAATTTTACTTGCTTTATTTTAACGTGTAAAAAATGAAATGCATACAATTATTAAATATAATGTTCTTTCTAAGTGAGAAGCACATATATAGCATATTCTGGATAAACTCAGTTAAAATTAATTTTTTTAAATTTAAACATTAATATATAATGAGTGTTTTTGTCTATCTGTAAAGAAGATGTTGTTTAACTTATAAAATTCACAATTAATAATGTTGCCTTTATATACATAGTAAGTATATACACAATATATTTTAATCAGATAGAAACTTAATTAATTATATTTTATGTAAATCTCATGAATTGAATTAAATATGAACATATAAATAGTAGATGAATCAAGATGAACATATATGCATTTATTGATGCATACACATGCCACATGTCATTTATATAAAAATAATATTGCACTAATTATTAACTTTCACAGTATATAATGCCATATTATTATCTCTTAATTAAATGGTACAAAAATCTAAATTTAGTATATATAAAGTGAGTGGTACTCATTATATTTTGTTTTAAGCCTTCCTCCCATACATCACGCATTGCATATAATAGTTCATGTTTTTGATTAATAAATTTTGATTAGAATAAAACATGTATTATTTATTGAACTGCAAAGATACAGTACACACATATTTATATGGGTGCTAGTTTTAATATGTATAGTATGCATATATAAATTAAAATAATAGCATAAATAATAATAATAATAATAATAATAATAATAATAATAATAATAATAATAATAATAATAATAATAATAATAATAATAATAATAATAATAATAATAATAATAATAATAATAATAATAATAATAATAATAATAATAATAATAATAATAATAATAATTCAATTCAATTTATTCTATGAAATAAAACAAAGTACATCACAAATATTTAAAAACTCCAAACAAGAAAAATCTTGTGTGTGGAATTTACATGTAAAAATAAATTAAATAAAAATACAATCAAAAACTCAAAAGAACAGTTTAGGAAATAAATAAAATTAATTAAATAAATAAAATAAATGCCAAAATTAATACATACTACACAACCATTGACACAAATATTTTTTGAATGATATATAAGAAATATTATTCAGATCAATTGAACATTCATATACAAATTTATTAAACAACTTTGACCCAGAATAAACATATTGTCTTCTACTAGATTCCTTAAAAAATTTTGGTAAAGGTAATTGAAATTTATTAGAAAGATGAGTATTTAGAACATAAACTCTAGAATTCAGAAAAGGTTTAGCACAAAAAATATCAAAAATAACTCTATATTGATATAAGTGATTTACATCAAATAAACCAAATGCTATATAAATATCTTGAATAATAATAATAATTCACTTAATTTACTAATATTTCAACAGTTAATAAAACCATTTAAATAAATACATTATAACTTAAATATTTGACAAAGTAATTGTTGTTTTCTCAACAAATGTTTTTAGATCTACTAAAAATATATCAATATCATTAAAAAATATATTATAAAAAATTAGTAGTCTGTATAATGCTGCCAAATATAAAGTTTCACATTTATATTTATCGATACTAAATAAATTCTTATTTCTTGTATATACACGAGAAACTCTTATTAATATTTTTGAAATACAATTATGTAACAACAACAACAACAACAACAACAATAATAATAATAATAATAATAATAATAATAATAATAATAATTATTCAATTCTTATTAATTATGTGCATTTCAACACTTTCACTTTAACAGAAATACACAAGTAAATATTCATACATTATTAATAATTACAAAATAAATATACAATAAACAAAACATTATTTAATATATTAACATTTTAACAAAAATATACAGTAAAGAAAATTACAATTCATAATCAAAATATAAAAATATATATAAATACATGTTATCTACATATATAAATACATGTTATTTACAAGAAATTCAATTTCTTTTTAACATTATTTATGTAGTAATCACAAAAAATATCAATGTTATTGAATTTTTAATTGTGTAACTTTTGCAATCTGTTAATGACAAGATTTGTTTTAAAAAGAATTTTTACCTTTTTTAATATTAAAAGTGTACACTTTCCTTAGTAAATGAGAAGGCACTCTTAATTCAATTTTAGATACACAATCATTAATATCAATTTTTCCATCAATTAACTTTTTTTAAAAACACCATATCTTTATTTAGTCTTCTTTCAGTTAGTATTGTTTTAAGATTTAATTTTTCTCCCTTTATTAGTTTAATAAATCCTTTTTTATATTAGAAATATTAGATTCAATATAAATCAAATCCAAATTCCATAAAGAAGACCCATACTCCAACAAAGGTAAAAGAAGAGAACAGAATAACATATATTTTATATAAGGAGATAGTCTCTGCCAAATCTCAAAATACATCCCATCCATCTATATGCTTTACTTACAATATATTTTATATGCTCATTGAAAGTAAAATGATTACAAAATATAACTCCAACATCAAAATCAACTTCTTTGTATATAATAACATCTTCATCAATCTTATATTGATAAACAGATCTATCTGTTTTATTGGTGTAAGCAATATATATTTTACTTATATTTATTTTTATATTATTAAATTTACACCATTCTTTGAAATAAACGATATCTTTTTGAAGATCAATATGATCATAATAAGTACTAATCTTTTAAAATAATTTACAATCATCTGCATAAGTAAGTATCATACTTTTTTAAATATTTTGATCAAAATCAGACATGAAAACATTAAAAAGTAAAGGGGCTAATATTCCACTCTGAGGTACTTCAATTTTATTTTTGAATAACTTAGAGTTAACTTTATCCAAACAAATGTAGAAGCATCTATTTTCTAAATAATTAATATATTATGCAATCAAATGAGAAATAATTTCCATTAATTTAAATTTATTTATTAGGTGATTATGTGCCACATTAGCAAATGCTTGTGACATATCAAAATAAATAACATCAAGTTGCATCTGTTCATAAAGAGCATGAGAAATATGATCAGATATTATTATTAAGTTAGTATCAACATACTTTTCAGATACAAAACCATATTGATAATTAGGCAAGACCTTAATTATATATGTAATAACATTATTATAAATACATCTTTCATAAATCCTAGCAAATGACGACAGTCTATAATTTCCTGGATCAGATTTATCTCCCTTCTTATAAATAGGCACAATCTTAGAAATTTTAAATATGTCAAGAACAATGCATTTTTCAATAGAAAAATTAATTATATAATGTAATGAAATTACCAAACAGTCTGCACAACCCTTAATAATAAAATTAGGAATATTATCATATCCCATAGATGATTTAGATTTAATTTTGTATATTATATTAAGCACATCAGTAATATTAATATTATCTACTTCAATATTTCCATTACTTTTATTATTTGATTCAATATTAATCATATCACTGTCAGCAATATTTAAATGCATATTTGTGAAATGATTAACTAATTCATTCATAGAAGGCTGTATTAAATTATTTTTGTAACTTTTATTCCCAACAATATTTAAAATTTTAATATAATTCCAAAACACTTGTGGATTATGTTTAAACCTTTTTCAATGTTATTTAAGCAATTATCAGAATCTCTTTTCATAATAATTTTTGTATAAACACACAATGCACCAAATTTCTTATACAGTTCTTTATCATAGGTTAATTTATATAATCAATGACATTTATGTTTCCTATTCAGTCCCTTAGATAATTTTTTAGAGAACCATTTAGGATATTTATAACTATTATATTGTGAACATCTAACAGGAATATAATAATCCAAACAATTTTGAATTATATCAATACACTTACTTCCAGATTCATTTGGATCATTTTCTACAAAAATTACACTCCAATCAGTATTCTCCAAAGCTTTATATAAGCAATAGTAATTACCATGTCTATAATCTTTGAACATACTTTTAACAGAATTTATATACTCATATGATCCATCTAGTACAAATTTCCAAGATTGATGATAAGAATCAAGAGATATAAGAGCCTGATCTGCAAAATTACATTTTAAAATATTATTGGTACTAAATAATAGATCAAGTAATTTATCATCATCATTAATAAACTTATTAAACTGACTTATTTTAATTAATTTAATAAAATTTTTTATTCTAAATAGTTTGTTATTTTTACCAACAGCCTTACTATTACATATTAGATAATTCAGTTCATTGAAATCACCCATTATAATAATATCATATTTGTATTTACTAAAATATCTTTCACCTTTGTCAAAAATGTATCCATTTCACTATATAAAAGAGTAGTTCTAAAATATACAGTATGCAATAATATTTTGTTTTTATTTTTTAGATCTAAATCCAATAGGTTCCAATATTATCATCATTAATAAAAATTTGAGTATGCTTATATATTTTTGAACTCCAATCAATGTACCACCACCTCTTGTTTCATTTACATATTTTCTATCACATCTGTATAAATAATACCTATTATCAAATATATTTACATTATTAATACTCTCATTTAACCAGGTCTCAGTTAAAATAATATCATATTCTTGCAATTACTGTTTAGACTTAAAGTCAATTGTATTTTGATAATAACAATGCAATGATTAATATTTATTACATAACTTAGTCTGACCATTATGTAGTAAAACCCTATTTGTAAATTTGAACCATTTTCTCAAAAAACTAAGAATAAGAATAAAAACTTACCCCATACCATATTTTTATTTTTTAAAAAATAGTGAAATGTCTGACTTTTATTGCAATTGAATATGCTGTGAGTGATGTGTTTTTCAACATTTTTTTTCTCTTATAAAACATGATAATAATATTCTTAGCAAAAAATTACAATCTCTTTAATTGTTTTGATACCAACTTAAGTATGATCTTTGATTTTGTAAACCTTTTGACATCACACTTAGAAAACAGTATATTGCAGAAAATACTGTGCACCAAATTCAGAAAAAATAATAAAAGAAAAATAAAATATATGTACTTTCAACATTTTAATTGAAGAAATTTCATTAATAAGCATGATTGTTGTGACATTTTAAGATGGTAAGATGATTTCTGGCATTTTATAAAATTTATTTACAAATTTAAATTTTTTATTATATATAATCATGTATAGCAATCAGAGATGGAAAAATGATAACTCATATATTGCAAAATGTATTAAATTTACAGATTTTATTGATTTTTATCTATTTATATTTTTATTATCAAAATCACACTTTTCTTTATGTTTGACATAATATCCTATAAATACAATTTATCCAAACCGCTTCAAACACTTTTTAGCAAAACTCTTTATTTGTACATACATATACACCTATGTTTAAACTGATCTGCAGTTTTCTTCAGAGCAAGTTTATTTTGATTTAAGTAAAAAAAAAAACTTGCTCTGAAGAAGACTGCAGTTCAGTCAAAATGAAGGTATATGTATATGTATAAATAAAGAGGTTTGCTAAAAAGTGTTTGAAGCAGTTTGGATAAATTGTATTTATTTATATTTTTGTAAATCAATTTACATTTTTTGACAGCATATAAGAGAACTCATGTATATTGTTGTAGAATAATTCATGGCTACATTGTATTCATATAAAAATTAATGTTAAAATATTTTCATCATATAAGTATGGAAAAGAAACAAATTGATTCAAAGTCTGCATTTTCAGTTACGTAAAATACATTTTGATATTTCTAATATATTTTTCTAACATTAAAGCAAAACAAGCATCTTTAAGAAACACCTCCCCCCTCCAAAAATACATTAAGATTTTTTACCTAATACTTTTTCTTTGGAAATTTAACTTCTTCAGTCTCTTTGTTTTAATTAGAAATGTTTTAACTTATTCAGAAAATTGTTGTATGAGTTTTAGTTTTTAAAACAAATAAAAATAAAATAAAACAGATGGAATTTAAATATTTTTTGCTTTAGCTAAAAAGCAAATTTTTCTTCATTATGTTTGGAATTCAACAAGAGACAATAGTATATACATGTATATTTGTGTAATTAAATAAGAAATATATCTTATATACATATATATTTTTGACTTTTTCTTTAGCAGTAGACCTCCTTTAGATCTCTTTTAAAATATATGTAGAATTACTTCATAAACATAATTTTTTAGTTAATTCTTCAATCACAGTTTCAACCTTCTCTACTTTTATACATACATACCAACACATATATAACTTAAAATATAGTGATACAATTCTTCAAGATTAGTTTCCCTTCATTAGCTTTGTTTACACAATTAGCTAACTTCATTTATAGACTTCCTGTTTGACATGTTCTGTTTTATAGATATATAAAATAATGATGGTAGTCATCAATGCAGATTTATAATCTTTAAACTAACTGTATATATTGCAAGAGGTGATGTATGGATCATCACATAATCCTATGCATATTTCACTGGCACCCTCAAATGTGATCAACATAAAGTTAAGTAGCAAATATTCTTCTAATTTTATTTACTGTTTAAATTAAACTGTCCTGTATTTATATAAGATACTAATCAAAGTCTAGAGTGATAAGCTGAAAAGATTAAAATAAGTATTTTTCTTTTTAATTAATAAAGAACAAGATTATAACTGTATTATAATATCACATGATCACCATCTCATGCTAGCACATAACTGTTAGTAAACAGGCAAAAACTCTTCATATAGTAGTCTGAGGATATTGGATGAGTAGGCACTAGATAGGGATTTTATGCACAAGCCTTCTGGAATCTATTGATTACTCTGGTTAGCACAAGGTGGCACTACTATATGGAGAGTTTTTGCCTATGTATTATAATAGTTGTTTATCTTATATATATATATAGCAAAATCAAATACATTAAACATATTTCATAATTACATTTTTTCTTTAATCTTTTTAAACATAAAATTATTGTAAGCAACTTTCATAATTATGGATTTCTTAAAATAAACACTTCTGTTTAGAATAAAAATAGTTTTTTGTTATAAAAAAATTTCATTAAAATCAGAAATTAAGAAATATATTTGCTTTAGAAAGCCTTTTTAAAAATTTAATTTAAATAATTTATTTCAAAAATCAAGAAATATTAGCTAATTAATCAATATTTAATTTATTTTTTATTCTATATATTTGCCTGTATTTTTTTCTTTAACCATTAAATATATGAGTACATACCTTATTAACGTTACACATTCATTGTGTTAAGAGGTTTTCTTGTTTTGAGGAAAAATAAATAAAAAATAAAGCACATTTCTAATAATTAGTATTTTTTTTACAAATGTATATACATGCACAAATAAATTCAAGTATCAAACATTATACTTCATTCATTTTTTAGAGATCTATTGGTATTTCAAAAATTATACAAACTCATTAGTGACCAACAATTCTGAAGTGTGCAAAACATGACCTTTATACAATAAAGTACACAGTGCAATATAAATAATGCAGGAAATTAAAAGAACATACCAAAACTCTAAATATGAATAATTAGTGAAAACATTATATTCTCAATACTTGTTTAAGAGGATTATCTGAAACATAGACGCTCATTCAGTTTAAAATATATGAAAGTTAGAGATTTATTGAAATTAAGCCTAATTACTTTGAATCTTAGAGTCTGGTATAGAAGTAAATCTGGGATTCATTAAAAATTATGCATGACTGCTTTGAGATGTTAATCTGATAAATATAAATTTGATTGAGCTAGTATAATGTGTGAGATAGAAACTATCACATTCTTAAATCATTGCCAAAATTCTTCATCCATCATCAGTAACTGAAAGCTAGATAAACTTCTACAACTATAACTTCATCAATTCTCTGAGAATGATATCTTTTTTATTATATTTTCTTTCAAATGTGAATGCTCTCTTCATATATATTATCATCATTATTTTAACATTGTTTATCAAACTGTTTATTATTTAATTATCTGTCATTTAGTGACTGAGTCTTTACATATACTTTCTATATAGTTGTAATAATTTTTTTATCCCTTATGATTTTAGATATATACATGGGGTTATGTTTTTTAGATATACAATAATATTTGGTTTCCAAGTTGTGCAACTATTTTGAAATGCTGATCATAAGATCTCACTCATTATTGAGTTTCAAATTGAGCACTGTTCATAATGATATGATAAATAGAATGTGTGCATTGACATAAATAAATATGAACATATAATCTCACAATAGATCTGACTCCACGCTGGTATGCCATTTGTAATGCATAAATATTTTGAGCAAAGAATTAGATCACTGTCAAAAGTAGATATAAGTAATAAGCATAGCATTATCAGGGAAATAATCAATTATTTTTATTACTCTATTTAAAAAAAGCATATTAGAAAATCTTAATCTAATTTTCATCAAGTTATTGGCAATCATAATACATAACAGTAATAGCAGTAGCAGCAGCAGAAGCAGCAGCAGCAGTAGTAGTAGTACTAGTAGTAGAAACAATAGTAGTAGTAATAGCAGTAATAATAATAATAATAATAATAATAATATTAATAGCAATAATTATAATAATAATAATAGTAGTAGAAACAATAATAGTAGTAATAGCAGCAGCAGTAATAATAATATTAATAGCAATAATTATAATAATAATAATAATAGTAGTAGTAGTAGTAGAAACAATAGTAGTAGTAATAGCAGCAGCAGTAATAATAATAATATTAATAGCAATAATTATAATAATAATAATAATAATAATAGTAGTAGTAGTAGTTGTAGAAACAATAGTAGTAGTAATAGCAGCAGCAGCAATAATAATAATAATATTAATAACAATAATTATAATAATAATAATAATAGTAGTAGTAGAAACAATAGTAGTAGTAATAGCAGCAGCAGTAATAATAATAATAATATTAATAGCAATAATTGTAATAATAATAATAATAGTAGTAGTAGTAGAAACAATAGTAGTAGTAATAGCAGCAGCAGTAATAATAATAATAATATTAATAGCAATAATAATAATAATAATAATAATAGTAGTAGTAGTAGTAGTAGTAGTAGTAGTAGTAGTAGTAGAAACAATACTAGTAGTAATAGAAGCAGCAGTAATAATAATAATAATAATAATATTAATAGCAATAATTATAATAATAATAATAGTAGTAGTAGTAGTAGAAACAATAGTAGTAGTAATAGCAGCAGCAGTAATAATAATAATAATAATAGCAATAATAATAATAATAATAGTAGTAGTAGCAGTAGTAATAGTAATAATTAAATTAAATTCAATATTCAATATCTATTTATTATGTGCATTTCAACATTTACACTTTAACAGAAATACACAATAAACAAAAAACAATAAAAAAAGAATATTTTATTTTTTAAACCAACTTCAATCCAACAGGACTCAATATTATTATCATTAATAAATATGTCTATGCTTTATATCTTTTTTAAAGCACCTCTTCTTGTTTCATTATAATAATTTCTGTCACATATACACACACAATACCTACCATCAAATATATTAACATTATCAATTTCTTCTTTTAACCAAGTCTCTATTAAAATGATAATATCATTTTCATTTAATAATAATTCATATTTAAAATCAATTATCTTAGTTCTAAGATCACGAACATTTTGATAATAACAATTCATGAATTGCTATTTATTACACAGTTCATTTTGAAAATTTACATCTTGCACTGTAATGTTACTTTCATGAATACTATCAGTCAATATGATATCTTCATTCTCTTCTTCAATAGACTTATTAATATTTAAAATAGTATCACCCTGTGTACTATTAACTACATCAGCATTAAGATATCTTAATATATTTAATTACCATAGAAGAGCAATAACACAGCACCCACAGGGCAAATATCACTAGCATTAACTTTATTAGATTCACATTTTTCTATAGATAAATAAAATGAAGAATATTTTTTAGACTTAGTGTTCAGTGTATAACACACTATTTATATTTAAAATAGTTTTCAAATATATAGTCACATCTTCAGCAGAAGTATTATTATCCATTCTAGTCAGAATTTTTTTTAAAAATTTCATTCTTGTCTTAACAGCTTTCAATACATGATTAACTTGATTTCCTATAATAGAAGAAATATTTGCACTTTTAACATTTTTTTGTTTATTCCTTCATAAAACAGTTTTATAACTTTCCTTTTCTTTATCTGTACAATCTTTCAAATGAAAGGCATATTATAAACAAGCTTAAATGAATAGGGTCCTGTGATCTGACTTTTATTTTTGAAGGCATATTATTTTTTAGTTATTTTATTTTGATTATAAATCTGAAATCATTCATTAAATCCAATAGAGCATATAGATCTAAAATCATGATCATGTGACATTTCATTTATTTTTTTATCTGATTGACCAATTTTCATTTTAATTACTTTATTCTTTTGTTCATTCAATTTAAAATTAGATTTAGTATCAATCACATTAATTGTATCTGTTTGCTATTGTAATTTATCTATTCTTTCATTAGAATTCCTATTTACCATAAATAGTGGGGGGAAATCTGAATTAGCAATAACAAATTCACCAACTTTACTTTCTTGGAACAATTGTGCTTCCATAATCATTATTTTGATTTGTATCCAAATTATTAACTGATATATTTAATAACATAGTTTTCATCATAATATTTTCTTCTTTCAATAATTTAATTTCACTTGATGTCTGTAACAATATTTAAAATTCTATTCAATAAAAAACTAATTTCTTTACAAGATAAACAATTAGTATTCATTTTAGTTAGAGTTTTTTCCTTTATCAAAATTATGATTGTTTACAGTTTCTATATCTTCCTTAGATATACCATTAATTTCTATTAATTTGAAAATGTCATTATCTCTACTCCCAGTAAATTTTGTCCATCAAAAATTTCCAATTCTTGTGAATCATTTATCTCTGACCCAATATCTTCCATTTTGTTTTCATTGACTTTCATTGTGCTACCAATACTTGAATTATGATCACATTTGTCACAAACATGAGACTCCATTTCTACTTCATTTTTATGCAGTATCATTCCATTAGATTTTACACATGATTCATGAAACATGCTATTCCATTGAATACATCTATTTTGTGATTGTTTGCCAAACATAAGACCACTGCATATGCCTCCCATAGTACAGTAGCAAATAATAATAATAATAATAATAATAATAATAATAATAATAATAATAATAATAATAATAATAATAATAATAATAACAACAACAACAACAATAATAATGATGATGATGATAATAATAAGAAAAAAAAGAAGAAAAAAGAAGAAGAAAAAGAAAAAGAAGAAGAAAAAGAAAAAAGAAGAAGAAAAAGAAGAAAAAAAAAAGAAGACGAAAAAGAAGAAAAGAAGAAGAAAAAGAATAAGAAGGAGAATAATAATAATAATAATGATGATGATGGCTGCATGCCCTATCTGAATGATAATAAATTTAAACTATAGCCAAACATATATTAAATTTCATAAAATGTGCTGAGATCATTTTAATCATTAAATGCTGATTATCATTTTCCATGAGTATGGTACTACACATAAACTAGTAATCATCATCATAAAACATGCACATGGTATGTATCGTCTATAAAGATGCTTTTCAGTAAATTAGTGTTATATAAATAATTCTAAAAAGAATTATATTTTAGATATCCATATGCACATATTGAAAATTTATTATGCCCAGAGCAAGTTTTATCTTACAAAAACTCTGTGAATCTTTTGGGAATAAGAATAAAGACAAAAATTACTAAGTAACAACAATAATAACTGAAAAACCTGGCAAAATCTCAGAATTTTTATTTATATACATTAAATAGATCATCATTTTGATTTTGACTTATACATAAAGTAATTAGTATAACAAAACAATACATATCGTAATGTAATATCTACACAATGTCTGCAACATCAAAATGTAGTGGTTCACATTAAGTAAAACAAACACGATGATGATGATTAAAAATAATACTCGCACCCTGAAAATAAAGTTGTTATAAATTTCAATTTTGATTATTAACTTGTAGAATTAAGATTTATTTTTCACAATCGTAATTTGAAATTTCATAAGTATTTTTTTTCCAAAATACTGAGGATATTTTGGAAAAATCCATACAAAATCTCATTGCATCACTTATCATTTCTCTATTTTTAAAGAGCAAACAATTAAATTATAATATTAATTGATGTTTATTTTAATATATATAGCATCTCATGCATAAATATTTCGCTTCTTAAAAAAGTAAATTTCGTCACTAATGTAGTTAACAGCATTTCAATGATCACTAACTTAATTACAACGCTTTTTTTTGGGGGGGGGGGGATTATATATTGGGAAGCACATGAATTTAAAAATCAGACTAATATTAAGTAATATATCACTCATTTTAATAATAAACGAATCAAAAAATTTAAACATTTTTTATTTGGATCCCGTGTATGTAGTTTTCTTAATATAATTAATTTAGCAACTCCACTTACTAAAACTTTTAACTCTCATAGAATGGATTTTGTAAATGTAGATATAATTTGTAATTTATTATTATTCTAGGTTAAAATTTAATTTGTAATTTATATTATAGAGAAAAGAAAAAAAGCAATATTTTTTTCTTTAAATGATTTCTCCATTTTCTTATCTCTTCAACCATAAAATATTCCTTCTATAACAATATTTATAGAAATGAGGATTATTTTTAATTTATTAGAATAACAACTTTTATCCTTTTTACTCTGTAGAATCTGATATCTCTTTGTTGTAATCTGATTTCTCCGGAAACTCTGCTTAAATAAATTAAAAAGACAAATCATAGATAATACACGTTTCAGAAGATGCATACACGTGCTCATACATACGCACACACGCTTATATATATATATATATCCTCAGTTATCAAGAGAAATTGATTTTATGGTTGGAGTTCATTTTAAATATCAAAATGAGAAAATTGAAATGCTGAAAAAAATTATATATATTGTGCCCTTTTGTATGGGTCTCCATAAATTGTTGTATCAATCTATCTAAAAAAATTTAAATTTAAGATATATTTAGTTATATGATTTTAATTTTGTTTATAACAATCTTTTAAAAAGTGTAATTAAAGTAATTCATGAGTATTTGATATGTGAAAATTGTGCTGATGTTTGAGAGAGACATTTCAATGGGAATGATAATAGTATATGGTTGGGAAAACTGGCCATAAGCAATACTGCATTAATAAATTTAATAAATAAATGTTTAAAGTTAAAGTTTTAAAAGACAAGTTAAAATTAAATGCATATATTTATTGTTGATAAAAAGTTAATATTTAATAAATGAATATAAATATTTTAATTATTAGTAATACATAATAGAAGAATTAATGTTGAATTTTAATACTATCGAAGTATTATTTTAAAAGTTGTTAGAAGATATTATTTATTTTAAAAATATTTATTTTTAAAGAATGTATTGTTAGTTTATTTTTAGATTATTACAAGCGTCTGTAGCTCTGTTGTAAAAAACAGATGTTAATTAAAATACGTACACACATGCTTGGAAGTTTTTTAGTAAAGTTGCAAAGCTATTTTAAAAATTCTGTTATAAAATTTATAAATATTATTTTGGCTATCATGAAATAAAAATAAAGATAATTAATGTGAAATATTAAATCTGATTTTTAAAATATTGCTTAAAAGCATAACGAATAAAAATAGACTTAATTTATTTATAAAAATAATCTTATAAAAGTTAAAAGTGAAATTAAGTAAGAAAGTATATTTTAAAAAAATGTTTAATAGATCTAAATAAATGATGAATATTAATTTAAGAATTTAATAATGTGTTAAATAATAAATATTAAAAAAGTCATTATTTATTTTTAATTCTGTCTTGTTGGTGAAATATGTAAATAAGCTAGCAAGTCAATTGTTTAATTCACCAATCAAGTGGGAGTTTTCTTCCGGTATAAAACCAAGGTTCAATTGTTAGGAGAGGACTTGTGATTGAAATTCTTAAAGTAAAGAGTGTTATTAAAATAGCTAAGTGATTATAGACGCTCTAAAAATCGTTTTAAAATTATTAGAGAGTATTTTAGAAATAATTTATAAAAGTTTATCGATGAATATGCAGTGTTAATTTATTGTAGTTCCCTATTAATCGTTTCCTTACTGAAGCTCAATTTACTATCAAATAATCATGAAGACATCGTATGAGGATAAAATATATTGGAAATTTTATACTGAAAATTTAACAAACGCTGGATTGACTAGCAGAGTTATTAGATGCTTAACAGTAATACGTTGGACTTTATATAAATTTAAAAGCTAATGATAGTTGATTTTTATAAATCAGATATTTAAAAGCATGAGAAATACTTCTTTATGAAGCAAGTATTTGTAAAGTATAAATTTAAATATATCTTGGTAAAGATATAATTTGTAACAGTAATTATATAAATATTTGCCTTGTTAAGTCTTTATAGTTTAAAGACAAAATTTTGATAGTTTTATAAGGCAAATAAATCGGAAGTTAATTGGCCAAGAAATACTTATAAGTAAAAAATTATTGTATTATTAAAGTCTAAACGCTGGTCGTATAGAAGACTTTAAAAGTAATCTTACCTAAATATCTGTTACGGAATGCGCAAATCAGATAAACGTGGATATCCAAATCTAATCAATTAAAATAATTAAACAAGAACTTATAAATTATAAACTAATGTTAAAAATAATAACTTTAAAATAATTTTCCTATAAAGAAGAGAATATGGATCCTATAAACTATTTTAATTTTATTTTGTTTATGGTGGAACTGACTCTGACTTTTATTTTATTTTATTTTTTAAAAAAAGAACGTTTTCATTTTTGTCATAAAAACTTTTAAAGAACACGTGATGTACCGGAAAAGGAAGTAATGTTTAGTGAAAACTTGTGCCTAGGAAAAAGAACAATAACAACTGGATGAAAACACCGTTGGATGTTATGTAATATTTTTATTTATTAACTAACATAAATATTTCATTAATTATTGATTTATTAAAGATAGGAAAGGTACATTTACATTTTTTTAAAAAAATAACTAAATACTAATATAATTTTTATTGCATAAAGTTTATTTTATAATTATACAACACGTAATATTTTAAAGAATAATTGTTGAGTGTAAATGTGAAATTATTTTGTAAAACTGGAATCCTGGAGGACATCTTGTGACGGACTGTACATTGAAGTGTTATTTATGGTAAAAATTGTGTAATAATAATAATAATTTGATGTATTTACTATGTTTTTCTTTAGATCAACCAAATGTTATATGATTATTGTATGAATGTATTAATGTTTAAATAATATACACACACAAGATTAATAATAGCAGTTTTTTATTTTAATATGCATATTTTAAATTGATGACATAAATTTAGTACAACGTAATATGAAAACCTAGAAATAATTATATGATTCTTTCTTGAATAAATTTTAATGTTTCTGTTACAATATTAGAAATTAGATTTTATTAGAGTAAGTTATTTATTTTTTCTTTTAAAGTTAGTAAGAAGTATATAAGGTCTATATTTTATTTTATTTTTATTAGATGAATTACGTTAATTTTACATAGAAATTTATATTTTGATTAAAGGCTTATTGTAAATAGAGGATGAGGTACAGGAGAGTTTGGATCGTTATTATATTTTTGTTTTAAAATTGGTCATTTGTTTTACTGAAATTAAATAGGGTTAAAATGACTTTTGTAGGTAGTAGTTTTATAAAGGAATAGGAATAATAAGTAAAGAAAAGTAATGATTTAAAATGGAAAAGAATCATAGAATTTTATTTAACATTATACTTTATAAAAGTTGAAATTATTGAATAATTTTAAAATATTATTTTTTAAAGATACATATACGTATTGCATATTTTAATAAAACAAGTAGTATGACATTATATCGGAATGAAATAAACATTGATAGTCAATAATTGTTATTATACTACAAAGTTATATCAGTTGGTATATTAATTAGTATTTGAGTCATACTAATAATAAATGTAATACAGCCTTATACATTATAATATAAATAACAGTAGGACTTATGTGAAATAGCATTTTTAATTATTAAAGTTTGTTTATTTACATACATGCTACATGAATGATATCTTACATAAAACCTTTTCTTATATTAATTGATAACAAGTAATGTTTATGTAAATTAAAGTCATAAACTTAATTGAATTTTATTAATAAAACATTCTCTGAAATGTATAAATTATCTACTTATGATTATGGAAGTAGTAACAGTGTAAAGAAAACTTGTATTCTTATTTTTCTTATTTTGTTTATTTTCTTTAATTCTATTTAAATGTAAATAGTGTAAATAAATTATTTGTTAAAGTTGATGTAAATAAATTTGTTAAGTTGTTTTAAAAGATGTGTTGAATTCATTATTTTACACCACAGCATTTGACAACAGATAATTTGAATAAACATAATATTTGCACAATATGAATTTATTATTTTATTATTTGAAAAATAAAAACAATGTTTTCATAATATAACTTATAGAAATTGATTGACATTAACATATAATATTACAATGGTCATAAAATAATTATAATGCACAATACAAAAGTATAAGATTATTTATTGCCACAAATTGTTAAATTATAATATTTTGGTTTATTTTAAAATTAAGATACTATATGGAAATGAAAGACATGTATATGATTTACTTATTTTCTTAATGATTTAAAGTATAACCCAATAGATAAGATTAAGATATACCCTAAAGATTATTATTATTAGTGATTATTATTAAAATAAGTTAGGTGTATTTAGGTTTGATATTAAATCCCTTATCATTCCTATCTACATGAATTATTATTACTTTAAGATAATTAGAAGAACCTGAGATCATTTTAATTATATTTCCTTAACAATAGATTGAGATTTTTTTATTATTATTATTAAAGATAGTTCATTTATAAAAGTCATAAGAATGCTGTAGAGTTAGTAATGAGATAATGTAGAAGTAATAATATTCTTATGCCATTGAGACAGTGTCTTGGAAAGACATTGACTCAATGTAAATCTGATTACCAATTGTAACTTCACTTCACAGTCTCATGATTTTAGTAAATATTTATTTAATTAGTACTTAATATTGAACTATATTAATTTTTGATAAGTTTATAATAAATCTGATAAGTTATAATATTATAAAATATATTAAAGATAGTTGTACATATTTTAGCCGAGCATAATGATTTGATTGAGCTAGTCTTATTTTAAATTATATCATATATCGAGAAGTGAGGGTACAATATATATTTTAAATGTAAATAATTTAAAAGAACTCTTGTCATTTTTAAATTTTTATGATTTTATATAAAATAAATCGGTTAAATCATTTAGCATTCTTTCCTTATTATAATATTTGTAATGTAATTTAAAATTTTACTCAGCAAATTTTACTTTGAAATTCAATTGATCTGAAAGAGATACAGTAATATCACAACAAGAATTACTTCTGTGTTAATATTTTACAGAAACTTAATAATGTTTTTTGTTGATTAATCATAAATGTTACTTGTTCTATCCTACGATTTTGATAGAAAGATAAACAAAAACTGCGAAGAACCTAATAGATACAGAAATATTAGTATCATTTCTTTATTATGGGGTATGATAGTTTATGTAAGCTCATCATCACTGTTGATCATATTCTTATTTAGAAATAAGGAATTCCACTTTCAATACTATTTCATCATTCTATTCTGTCTTATTATTTATCTTTTCAATATATTGTAACAGTCAAGTTTGTACATTCGCGTAACAGAATTCAAGAGTCCAAGCAAAAGAGATCGAAGCTGACCAGACTAGGACTGTGACATCCCAAGTCCGACCACACTACAACTCGTAAGCCAGTACTCCAAGACTCAAGACCCTACGAATGACCACCTTGAAATTACACGTAGCATACTCCTTTATTCGTGGCCGACATAGGTCAGGGAGAAACAATAAGACTCATAATTAAATTACAAATTGATCATATCTAATGAATAGTTAACTTAATGGAGACCTTTAATAATGCATATTCTATAACATGATAATAATGAGAATTGGATGGAATAATGAAACTGAGAGTGGACTAGGTTAATTTACTAAAGTTTTAATTTCTCCAATAATAAGTTTTATCTAAAATATATATCACAAAGTACATAACAAGTGGAAATGCACGCAGGCATTTAATGGCTGAAGAGTTTTAAGTATGCTCTTTGGACAGATTCTTTTATCAGATTAATACATAAATTTACATTTAAATAGGATGAATGCAACGGTTATTCACCTTATGAATTCATAAAAGCCATAGATTGCTTTGATGTGTTACAATTTGTATACAATTATTTTACGGATTTATATATATAATAAATGCACGCAGGCATTTAAATAAATAGCTTATCACTATACCATGTCTATCGTGTAACATATGCGGACTCCTCTTAATGTGTGGTTGAATACTAGTAATTAAACTAAACCTTGGGCAACACTTACGGTAGACGTTCTCGTCTGTTTATATTTATTTAGTTAGCCTAAAATGGGCTACAATAACTTAGATTGACCGGACTTTTAAGAATATTTCAGACAATTGCTGAAAGAACTAAAATAGGTGGGTAGAGTTGGCTGCTCTGGATGTACTAATGCACTATAGCACCAGAAATACAATAATAAAGTCACTCTGCAGATGAATTGGTAGATCAAGGGTTTCTGCGACCAACGCTGGTACCCTGAAAACTGATCATTAAGCTGCATGAAAGGGAACAAATAGTTCACAAAGGCAGGGGACTTATGTGCTAACCTGACCTTAAACTCAGGCTTCGTGACTGCTCTACCCTATGAGAGGAAGATGTGCTGCCTTAACCGAGGCTCCATCTTATTTACGTAAATATACGTGGCAGCAAAACGAGAAAATATTAAAGTGAATAAATCACATCCGCCAAACAAAGCATTTGTAAAATTTAATATTCTATAGGCAAGAACAATAGCTTATTAGCTTAATCAAATAGAAGCCAACTCTTAGGTAGCATGATAAAATATATGCTATAGACGGGAATAATTACAGATAATCTTTGCTGTTCCAGCTAATTCTAATTTGTTATTGATCAAATGACAAGTATTTAAAAGGAGGGAAAAGTATATTTGATGGGGTTTAATAAATAACTTAAATAGCAAATATACTTATAAATATTTATCAAGGTTAGTCTATTTCTTAGTATTTAAAATTTAAACCTCACTAAAATATGCCACATTGCAAAAATTTACAATTAAACAATTATCAAAAAAAAAATTAAATACTAACGAGCGAGTCATTACTATTTCTTAAGAGGGTTTCGAAACAGCGCACAGAAATAAGATTATAAATAATTAAGTGAAGAGGTTTTAATTAATCTCTTCTTAAAATATTAAAATTTAGTATTCACTGTTTCGAAGCGTCAGCATATCATAAAATAAATATAACAAATATTAAAAACTATGTGATAAAAAAAAAAAAAACTAGAGACATGACTGCAATGATAGTTTGAAGTAGAAACATTAATTTATTTCTTAAGGAAGGAAATTTTAAAAGCAAGTGAATCATTTACAGATTAAAACAATAAAAGAAAAGCTTTAACATTAAAAATATATTGAATGGTTAGTTAGCTAACTAGAATTTAAAAGGTAGTTTGAAATTATACATAAAATATACAGAGCTCTGCAGTTTAAAGTGATTTACTGGTATTAGTAGGTGCTTGAGCTGGAGCTTGGTGAGTTTCCTGGGCGGCTTGCAGCATGCTCTTCTTTTATGGGTGGTCTGTAAATATTATAGCAGCATTCTTCTTTTTTTCAGTTAGATGGTAGATATTATAGCGGCATTCTTCTTCTTTTTGGTTAGGTTGTAGATGTTATAGCGGCATTTTTGCTTATAAACGGTGTCGGATGGAAACAAACCCATCGCCTCCTTACGGAGTGACAGCTAAGATGGCCAAACTAGCCGGACATCTCAGTTCAAAACTAGATTTGATTTTTAAATATAAATGCGATTTAAAATGGAGTCTCTTCTCAGTATATAGATCTCAGTCAGTCTCTCAGTATTATAGATCTCAGCCAGTCTATCTTCCCGTTCAAAATATGGCCCATTTATATCTTTTTCTTATCAGCTTAACACCTTTAAGAATTTTTCTTTGCTTCATGATTACATTTTTAATTAATTTTGTTAACATACAATCTGATTCCAAATATGCTGATAAGTTTCTGAGGTGTTATAACTTTTTCCTTAATTCCATTTTAATTAAATTCTAAAAACATGTAATTTTGATCTTAAATATTTGATAAACTATTAAAGTATTTCAGTTATAACTTTTATGGTTATTTTGTAAAACTATTTTGCCATAAACAATTTTAATCCAAAAATAACTTAAATGTTTATATCTGACGCAATGTCAATTAGCCAGATTTTAAAATGACTTTTTAACTTGACCAAAGGTAGGTGTGGTCACTAATTACATACTTGTTTACGACAAATCTGTTTCTAACCAACTTTTAATTCTAAGAAAAAATAACACTTAATTTTTAAAGAAGACTTTTCAGCACATTTGAAAGAAAACCTTTTTAACATTTTTAAATAAACATTTTAAAATATTTTCATCTTTTAACATTTTAAATATATAACACATTTTAATGTTTTAAATCACGCCACCCCTATATACATTACAAATATAGGTTGGATTATATATCCACATACAAATTAAAATAATAAATTTATTAATAAATTGAACCGTATCATTATTTAACATAATAAAAGTATTTTTTTAAAATAAACGCAATACTAATAATAATAATACGCTATAATTCTATCAAACCTATCTAATTATAGCATTCTTTCATATGTAAATATATAATGCTGTTCAGACAGCCATGACAGCAAATTGTAGTTTTATTTTACATATCATAGTTTAAATGAGATTCGAATCTAACACAGATGAGTGGGCTAGTAGATTGATGATGAAATGGCAAGGGATTAGGAGGTTCCCATTTCAATATTGTAATATATGGAAATCACTTTTGATTGTTTATATATATATATATATATATATATAAGGGATTTGATCTCAGACTTTCAAGTTTCCTACATCCATCTTATACAACCGATATACATAATCCCATACATTTGAAAAATATAAATGATCTCCAATATACATATTTCATGCTGAACCATCACTTGGTCCAGATCATCATCTCTCTCACTCCCCCTCCATATATATATATATATTGCACCGGTCGAAATTGTCTGTCCACATAACAAGATCTAGCATCTAGGCAAAAGTACCTCGAGTCCAATCATGTGCAAGATATATATGTCAGGAACAATCGTGAACTCTGCCCTGTATGCCCAGATTCCAGGTTCAATTATTTATGAGCAGCAAATCCGATGATACTAGAATATTTAATTCACCACCTGCCAACATCGCACATCAGAGAAACAAAGAGACTCAGGGGGAAATCATGGCAAATGCGTATATACATTTTAAAACTGACAAACACTTATCCTTAACTCTAATGGGATCTTACATCATTCCAAAAATCATGGCATTTAAAATTTAACTAAATCAATTAACTAAAGAATGAGCAATGATCAGATGTTTAGTTTCAAAATATTTAATAATGAACAAATATAAATAAAAAAATATATACATTTGAATTATATTAAATGGTGATTAGCCTCATATTACAAATAAGTTATAGTGTGCTTACTCACACTTGAGCATTATATTTAGTGTTTACAAATAAGTTATGAAGAATTTTGATGTGGCATAATGACATTTCAATTAATCTAGCACATTTATAAAGTGTACAATTATAATGATTCACCCGAATTATAAGCGAAAATACAACCTTGACTGATCCCAGGATGGGTTACATAATTGTCGGTTAACTAACCGACCAAGCTATCATAAGTTTATATATAAGAAAATATAATTTTTAATAATGATTTATTTACTTTATTTGCATGATGAATGTATGTGGAATTATTTCTCTAAATTCTTGTTAAGCGACACATCAAAAGTTATTTAATTTATGAGATACGTTTAATTAGACCATAACATTAGATATAGATATTTATAGGCTTGAGCTTTTTGAAAAGAGGGATCTAATATAAAGTGTCATGGTGTTAGCATAAAGGCTGGATATCTGCAGATCCAATATTTTGAGGTGCTTTATCAGATTAACAGAAGAAAACAATCTAGCCAACTTGCCACCCCCACATTTTGTGGAACCGGCTGACAAAAGGTCTCAGATGAGTTGCAATTGGGCCAAACTTTGCCAGAATTATCCCATGCATTGCTCTCATTGCACAAGTATATATATATGGCCCAGTGACATTCATTGCCCTGTTTATGACCTAAAATGAAGATGAGATGGCTCGGGCATTCTGACGCGCATCTCTAGATAAAGCTTAAAACATGAAGAGTGGCCTATGCTAACAACACTTTGGGACAGACTAATAACTAGTCAAATATCTATAATTAAGCTTACAACCTATAATAATAACATCAAAGATAATGGTATGATAGTATTTATTAAATGTAGTTTAAAGATATTATTAGAAAAGTATTTTAATACCAACGAAAGTTCTAAATTCCCTCCCCCCTTTCATTACACTTTAATAAAATTCCACATATATATAATATAGTATACAATTAAGTCTAAGGTGTGTGTTAAGAAAAATATTCATATATATGTTTAGATGGGCAAGAATAATGGCAAAAAATAATATATAGATTTAACATATTTGTTAGCATTAATATTGCACTCTTATGGAGATTATTAACATTGCATAAATCTTAACCTAATAAAACTTTATTTCTCCCTCTGTTGTTTAAAACACAAAGATTATAATATTTAGCAAAACATTTTCTTTAAAAAAAATCTCCCAACCTAGTAAGTATTATAGTTTTAAAAGTAAAAACAAAGTAATTAATTAAGTGTTACTCCTATCTAATGTTAGGAGCTAAGGTAAAAATAACTATACTGGCGAGGGTGGGAGTTCATTGGAATGTCATTTAGCATTTAAAATATATATATATTAGACAAAATATTAATAAAATAATTGCCGCATTAAATTAAAATAAAAAATTATGAGACTAATTGAAAGGATTATAGAATAAAATAGACTATAACAAAGTTACAAATAATTAATATTAAATTCTTTCATATTTTAAAGTTAATCAGGAGAAAGTTCTGAATTCATAAAGATGGCACTTGACAGCGTTACCTTTGGAAAGCAGGTAGCAGATCACCCGGTTGGTTTTCACAGTGTAGCAGCAGGTTCATGGATGTTCATCAGTAGTGGCAGGCCATCTGGAGTTGAGTTGGCCTGGTCTTGGAGAGAAGGCGTTTCTTGAAAAATTTGAGTAACGTAGATTCGTTCAAGGGATGCCTTACGAATCTATGCACTCTTCTTTATGACTGAATTTGGGCCCTATTTATATGACTCTGATTAATCTAAGGAATGCTATTCAGTTGTAATGCCTGCAGCTATAAAATAATACTGCAGAACAGTTTTTAGTAAGGAATTTCTCCTTTGTTAACCAGGTAGTGTAAAACAATGCAAACAGATTAGTTTTTTTAAACAATTGTTCTAAATCTATTTCTGGCTCAGAAATAGATTTTACCAAAAGATAATTTTGTTAATAAAATTTATTTAATTTTCTAATAGAGAGAATAATTTAATCATGCTAATTGATTTTGGTTTAGAATGCTTTTACAAGCTACCAAGCCGATTGCATCATCCCAATTCCCATTACATACATACGTAATTTTAGTATATAAAATTTTAAATATACATTTTTATATACATAAATATTAATGTATACCTAATCCTCCATCACTTTTAATACATCCATGTGATTTACATCCATATATGACCTATTAAAATTATATGAAATATTATTATTGATTTATTTAATTCAAAATTATCAAATCTCTTGTTAACGTTTATTTTGAATACAAAATTAAAAAAGAAAGAATGAAATAGGTGTGTATATATGGTAGTGAGGGATCAGGTAGGACTGTGAAATGTAATCTGAATCTCAGATTCCATTTCAATATATATATTGTAACGGGCACATACGTACGTTACATTATTTTTTATTAGTAAACATAAAAAAAAAAGTTCGCCAATAAAAATTTCTTTTTTTAAGAATTAAAAACTGAAAATTAAAAAATCATCTTAAACTCGCATATATATAAAATCGCACAGATAAAAAATTATTAAAATAAAACTTTATTAAAAAAAGAGTAGTTTAAAACTAAATTTTCAGAAAAGATTTAGAGATAAAAATATATGTTTAAGTTTGAAAACAAATTAATTAATCTTTTGTAAAATGGAAATGATTATTTTAATTAGTAAACTAGCCTTTGGGCATTTAAATGTATAAGCATCGGTCAGATAAAAAAACAATAGAAACTTTTAGCAAATGAAAGAAATCCATTGGGAAATCGGACCTCAATGAAAAGGTTTTCACCATCATGACGTAATGTTGAGTTAATCCACAAAATTATTATAAAAGGAAAGGTTTGAAAATAAAAGAATTAGTTAGTTATTATGATGTGACTATATGTGTTAGTGCGGAGTTGAAGGAGAAGGGATTGAAAAGATGCACTCTTCAATCCCTTCAGTTTGTTAAAAAAAAAGGAGAAATGACATCGTTTTTTTTCTACATTAAGGACCAACTAAACTAAAAGACCTCCGGATAAATAAATAAAAAACAACAGCTAACTCAACCAGTCTTTTAGGACGGCATGGGAATTCATGTTCAAATGGCAAGCAACAGATAAAGATGAACTGTTTTAAACTGTAAGAACTTTATAATTAATGAACATTAAATTAAAAACTTTCCGTATTTAAAATAATTAAGAAATAGAATCCTATCTGACCAACATTATTTATTAATTAGTTATAATTTTATTAATGTATTTCTTTTGTAAAATCATTTCCATTTATTTATTTATTTATTTGTTCTTTAAGTTTTATTATGATTTCTGTTTTTCATTAAACTAGTTATATAAATATTAAACTTAAGTCGGGCGTGAATGGCTATATAGATTTGTAAAGTTATATTAGGGGAGGGTAATCTTAGGTTATTCATTTTGTAGTTGAATTAGGTCGAGGGATTGGATATATTGGTGTAATTAGTAGATGTAGTACGAGATTCGCTAGGGGCAGAATCACTATTATACGCTGCACACACTCGTTTTGCCTATGGGAGGAATTATAAGACGGAGACCACAGTTCCTTCCTATGGAGTTTTTTTTATTGCTCTCATTGTCATATAGATGTAATATTCCTATCTGATGAGAAGCAGTTTCTTCTCTTAATCTAATTGTGCTGCCGTATTCGTATTACATTGAACACATCGATATATCAGATGGATTGAAGTTTGGTTTGACTGCGAACCTTTGGCCTAAGGTTAAACAAAGATTGAATATTTTCTTTTCAAATGCAAATCTATGTAGTCTATTCATACTCGACACTCTAAATAAAGATGCATTAAATTTAAGTTGGGTATAGATGCTTGCATGGGTTCGTTACCGGTTGATTATGTTTTTGGTTTTCATATTTGATCAAAATATATATAGACATTTGGTAAATACTGATACCTTATGGTGAGTATCTAAAATGTATTTATTCGGATGTCTTTTAAGTTATTGGTGTTAATGCAAGCATCTTATGGTGAATGCTATTGGGTTACTTATAAATTTCCCTCTGCAATTGTCGGTATCAATGATTTTGTATTTTGATTGTTTATGTTTATTTGAAATGTTTTTGACCGTGGAATCTATGTAACCGATCTATACTCAACATTTTTAAACAAATCTGTGTGAACTAATAATAGTATAAAATTTAAAATGTAAATTAAAAATCTAAAATAAAAGTAAAAATAATGTTAAACCTTATATATATATATGCGTAAATAAATTTTTGTATGTTAATTACTGGCAGTGGCTTATTTTATTTATTTTTTAATATTGAAATATAATTAGATAAGATATTATATTATTAAATCTCTGCTACTCCTTGAGCTAGTGACTTGGGCTAATGACCGGAATCAAAATTTAAAAAAAAAAAAAATTTTTTTTTTGACTTACATATCTGCCTACTTTATAAATTTTTCTAGGTTCAAATGCCTAGATGGTGCACTGTAGTGCAGATTCACGTTAAGTGCTATTCTCCGGATCGTTATAACTGGCTACCCAACTTGGGCCGATCTTTAATAAACTACCAGGGCCCTGAGTAAATTTCTTTTTTCAAAATGAAATATTTTTATCTGTTACATAAAGTCGTATACTTTAAATCTTATAAAAGCACTGCCAGAAGAAATTGCGCATATATATTAAACACGAAAAAGTATAAATAATTTTAAAACTAATTTTTGTTAAAAAAAAAGTCAAAAGGTTGCAATTAATATGTTTTTTTTGTTAATATATATTATGCTTCAATGTGTATAGGCATGCACAGCCACGTAAGTTTATGATCGAAATGTGGTACCTTACGATGAGTATCTTTGGGAATTACATCAGTGTAACCCTATGTATGCATTTCAATCAGTCATAAATAAGTTGGTGGTATATATAATTGTGCTGCAAATATACACGTATAAACCCATTATCCTTAAAACATATTTACCTCAATGCAACCTCTTAAATAAATAATTTATAAAATTTGCTTGTCATGCCGGGTGTAAAAATAAAATGTATAAAAAAAATAGAACTCTTGTGGGGAGGAGGTGAATGTAAATGGTCCTTAGAAAAATGATAGTCAACATTTTTTTTTTGGTATATAGTCTTTATACTAACCAAATGTTTTGTAAATTTTGTTAATCGTGTACCGTAATTACTAACCCTAAGTAAAATATTTTTTTTTGTTCATTTTTAAGTAAGTTTACTGATATGTAACGGCACATACGCACGTTACATTATTTTTTATTAGTAAACATAAAAAAAAAAAGTTCGCCAATAAAAATTTCTTTTTTTAAGAATTAAAAACTGAAAATTAAAAAATCATCTTAAACTCGCATATATATAAAATTGCACAGATAAAAAATTATTAAAATAAAACTTTATTAAAAAAAGAGTAGTCTAAAACTAAATTTTCAGAAAAGATTTAGAGATAAAAATATATGTTTAAGTTTGAAAATAAATTAATTAATCTTTTGTAAAATGGAAATGATTATTTTAATTAGTAAACTAGCCTTTGGGCATTTAAATGTATAAGCATCGGTCAGATAGGAAAACAATAGAAACTTTTAGCAAATGAAAGAAATCCATCAGGAAATCGGACCTCAATGAAAAGGTTTTCACCATCATGACGTAATGTTGAGTTAATCCACAAAATTATTATAAAAGGAAAGGTTTGAAAATAAAAGAGTTAGTTAGTTATTACAATGTGACTATATGTGTTAGTGTGGAGTTGAAGGAGAAGGGATTGAAAAGACGCACTCTTCAATCCCTTCAGTTCGTTAAAAAAAAAAAAAAGAAATGACATCGTTTTTTTTTTCTACATTAAGGACCAACTAAACTAAAAGACCTCCGGATAAATAAATAAAAAACAACGGCTAACTCAACCAATCTTTTAGGATGGCATGGGAATTCATGTTCAAATGGCAAGCAACATGAACTGTTTTAAATCATAAGAACTTTATAATTAATGAACATTAAATTAAACACTTTCCGTATTTAAAATAATTAAGAAATAGAATCCTATCTGACCAACATTATTTATTAATTAGTTATAATTTTATTTAATGTATTTCTTTTGTAAAATCATTTCCATTTATTTATTTATTTGTTCTTTAAGTTTTATTATGATTTCTGTTTTTCATTAAACTAGTTATATAAATATTGAACTTAAGTTGGGCGTGAATGGCTATATAGATTTGTCAAGTTATATTAGGGGAGGGTAATCTTAGGTTATTCGTTTCGTAGTTGAATTAGGTCAATGGATTGGATATATTGGTGTAATTACTAGATGTAGTACGAGATTCACTAGGGGCAGAATCGCTATTATACGCCGCACACACTCATTTTGCCTATGGGAGGAATTATAAGACGGAGACCACAGTTTCTTCCTATGGAGTTTTTTTTATTGCTCTCATCGTCAGATAGATGTAATATTCCTATCTGACTAGAAGCAGTTTCTTCTCTTAACCTAATTGTGCTGCCGTATTCGTATTACATTGAACACATCGATATATCAGATGGATTGAAGTTTGGTTTGACTGCGAACCTTTGGCCTAAGGTTAAACAAGGATTGAATATTTTCTTTTCAAATGCAAATCTATGTAGTCTATTCATACTCAACACTCTAAATAAAGATGCATTAAATTTAAGTTGGGTATAGACGCTTGCATGGGTTCGTTACCGGTTGATTATGTTTTTGGTTTTCATATTCGATCAAAATATATATAGACATTTAGTAAATACTGATACCTTACGGTGAGTATCTAAAATGTATTTATTCGGATGTCTTTTAAGTTATTGGTGTTAATGCAAGCATCTTATGGTGAATGCTATTGGGTTACTTATAAATTTCCCTCTGCAATTGTCGGTATCAATGATTTTGTATTTTGATCGTTTATGTTTATTTGAAATGTTTTTGACCGTGGAATCTATGTAACCGATCTATACTCAACATTTTTAAACAAATCTGTGCGAACTAATAATAGTATAAAATTTAAAATGTAAATTAAAAATCTAAAATAAAAGTAAAAATAATGTTAAATCTTATATATATATATATGTGCGTAAATACATTTTTGTATGTTAATTACTGGCAGTGGCTTATTTTATTTATTTTTTAATATTAAAATATAATTAGATAAGATATTATATTATTAAATCTCTGCTACTCCTTGAGCTAGTGACTTGGGCTAACGACCGGAATCAAAATTTAAAAAAAAAAAAATTTTTTTTTTTTGACTTACGTATCTGCCTACTTTATAAATTTTTCTAGGTTCAAATGCCTAGATGGCGCCCTGTAGTGCAGATTCACGTTAAGTGTTATTCTCCGGATTGTTATAATATATATATATTAAATCAAAACTACCCCAAATCTAAAATTAAACCAGACCAGCATAAAAGTAATATTAAAACACAACCTAAGGTTTCACTGCTACAAGCAGACTTTTCAAGTGTAAAGAACTACAAAAAACTACACAATATATATACTATTAAAAACTACCAACAAATCCATTCACTTCCCATCCACCCTTAATGCATGTAATGTTTATATATATATATATATATATATATATATATATACTATATATATATATATATATATATAACCAGTGCTCAGTTTATATTACTTTCAATGATGTGAATGAATGAGTCAAGAGTTAGAGGGTGGAGAATATTGAAGCATATCCATTAAAATTTGAAGATTGATTACCTTAATATAAACTGAGCACTAATTATATATGTGTGTGGAAGATGATGATCTAGATCAACTGATGAGTGGTAATTAAGCATGAAATATGTTTAGTGGAGATATTTTTTTTACATATATGAGATCATGTGTATTGGTTGTATAAGTGGAATGGATAAATAAAGCTTGAAAACCTGGGTTTAAATCCCTTCTGATTACATTTAGTATTGTATTTAAATATTACATATTCAGCCAATATTCTGCCCATCTTTCTTCTGAGTATTTAAATGGATACATTAAAGTCCTATTTGTGAGGGATCAGAATGACTTAAGGTCAACATGGAACTGAAAATAATATTGGCATCAACAAGAGTTTTCACTGTTTCATCATCAGATTTTCAATGATAGGAATGCCTGAAGAGTTGGAGAGTGGAGAAGATTAGAGCCTATCCATTAGGTTTTGAAGATTTGCTATCTTAATATAAACTGAGTACATACATGTGGTAGATGATGATCTGGACCAACTGATAAGTGCTGATTCAGCAAGAAATATGTATATTGGAGATCATTTATCCTTTTCACATGTATTTATAAGATGGAATGGATAGATGCAAGAAGCTTTAAAGTCCTGAATTCAAATCCCTTCTAATTACATTAAGGTCAGTATAGACAATATACTTATATATATATATTGTAACCTTATCACCCAATTCCCTGTAGAAATAGATCGATTGTCATTGGTGATGTTTTGAAAAATTTTACATTTTTATAAGATTGAAATAAATTATATTATTATATTATTGTAGCGCATACCTGATATATATTTTTTTACTATATATGTATGTTCAAAATGTTATTTATATTTTTATTTAGTTTATCATATATTATTTTGAGATTATAACAACTTTATAATGATTGATGTTTCAGTATGACATGAATAAAGGCGTGGTTAATTTGTGCAATTAAGATTAATCATATTCTTAATTATGTTTTTATTATTTCTTATATTTAACTAAAATAATGTATTATTGGTAATTTTATATTGATTTTGTTAACAGAATAAAAATAAAATATGGTTTGTTAAATGTAAAGGTGGTTTGCTATGACATATGAAAGGTGGTTTAAACTAAGTTTCATTCAGTTTATTTAATTGATTAGTTATAAATACTCCCATCTATTTATTTATTTATTTTTATTATTATTATTATCATCATCATCAGTTTTCAGAGTGTCATAATAAATATGCAAATAAGTATAAGATTTTTTTTTTGGAAGAAGTTTTGTTATATACAAGGCATCAATAAACAAAAACAAAGTAAGGAAATAAAAAGGAAAACTTCTTTTAAAGTATTTTAAAAAAGAAAACAAATTTATAATATAAATTTTATTTATATTTAAAAATCGAGTGTGCTAAAATATTATGAATATATAAAAGTTAAAAAATTTTTGTTCTTTGCTCTGACTTTTCAATCTATGAATGGAGAAAATAATATTAATTATTATGGAATGCATTATAATATCCAACTATTTTGGGCAAATTAATGCAAAGGAAAAGAAAACAAATGTTGTTAAAGTCAAAAGGAATATCGATAATTAAATAATATTCTTTCCTATTTAATACTTCAGACCTTTGTGCTACTTGGAGAAATTCATTATTCTTTGGTTTATGAGATTATTAAAACTACTTCAAATATACTGTCAGTAAAGTTGTTGCTAAATTATATATTGCTTGAATCATCTTTACTGCTTGCATAAATCACTTATTGACGAATTAGAGAAATGATTAAAGCTTACCTGGATATTAATAATGCTTATAATTAAGTCTAGATTTCCAACTAGTAGGGAAATTATTAATTATACTATGGATATTCTTACTGCTAAAATAAGATTATTCGTTCACTGACTAATGATACCTTTAAAGCTTATTTGGATAAATAAATAATGTGGATAATTTATTATTAAAATGTCATTTTAATGGAAATGAAATTAAATATTTTATGAAAGATAAAAAATTAATTTGGATTTACTTATAGTGATATCGTAAAAAGAAGACTCTACAATTAGGGAATGATAATGAGTTATTCTAAAATAGGAAATACATGATAGGATTTTTATGCAAAATAAATTATGGTATGAGTAATTGGGAATAAGTCAAGATCTTAGTTTTTCCTAGGAATATTTATAACACAAGTAAAATGTTGTAATGAAAAGCCAAAATTTAAATGATATTCAAACTGTGAATGCTAAATATATTCTAGTGTTGAATATTATTTTAGATATCTTGTGAAAGATGGTAAAATGGTTTAATTAAAGAGTGTGTGTTTGTTTATATTGCATATTTTTATTGTATTTTACGTTCAATAATTATACATGAGTTTTGTTATTTTATATACTACATTAATTATTGCTTACTGATTAAAATGAAGGTAATACAATGTGATATTTAATGTAAAAGGTGATAGATGATGGTCATTAGTTATCAAAATTCATTGTCATTGGTTTTCAAAGGTATATAATAATATTATTGATTGTAATATTGGGTAAACATTGTGTTGGTGAAATTCATTATTATTATTTATTCTAAGATATGTTAAACAGTATTATATTTTTAGTTTATTAATTTTATATCATAATTATAGAGTATTTCAACAGCACAATTAACCAATACTGTGTTTAAAATGAAAAGAGTTTTAATAATATGAATAACAAGTTTGTGCATTTTACTTATATTTTACTACTTGAATATAAATAATTCATAGATTGATGTTGTTTGGTTTGAGATTATATTAAATTCCATGTGTACATGGTAACACATATTTATAATTGATCATTAACATTATTAATAACAATTTAGTGAATCTAGGAAGTGAATATTGAATAAGGTTAGGTATTCATGGTTGATGATGGGTGCAGGTGACCATTTTGTAGCTATGAATCTTTTGTTGGATGTCACTGGTTTTTATCTTATACTGTTAGTATTTTCCAAGGTCTTGGAAATGCCTGACCCAATATCTTACAAGGTAGTCATGATCTTAATAGATATGCTTGGATGGTATGATGTATAGGGAAAGTTTTGATCTTTTATTATATATTTTCTTGTATCCATATGAGTGATGATAGGCACCTGGATATTTATTTCAAAATATATTCAAACAATATTTTCCTGTATCCATATAGGTACTGATAGATACCTGGATATATAGTTTAAGTATATTCAGACATGACTCTAGACCGATATTATTTTGATCATTGTAAACTTGTCTCTTTGAGAAATATGTTAGTATTGTTAGACTGTTGCATCAAGCAGAGAGCCAATGTTGTGTAAATGTTTATTGTTCATTAGTTGTAATTATAAATAACTTATAGAAAGTATGCAGTTTATATTTTTACAAGTTAAATGAATATGTGTGATCCAGAACCTCCAATCTAATATAGGTAAAGTAATATACTAAAAAAATTGTTAAAACCAAGGGTGCAATCTGTTTGTTCCAATAAATGAAGGTTTTGTAGCTGTTTGTTTTATGCTTTAGTAAAATGATAAATTTCAACGCATAAATAAATATCTTGTGGATAAATTATAGAATCAATAAACAAGGGAATTAGATATGAAGGTCATTCATGTTTATTTAAACTTATGGAAAATATGTAGCTGTAATTAATTAGCCTGTCAATAATACTGATACCTAAAATGGAATAATTCATATGATAAGGTATTATATTATCAAACTTATTATTATGTTATTATAATTATTATTTTTTATGAACTCAAACAATGCTCTCTAATGATATTATTTTGAGGGATATCTTGGCAAATACCAGAATTTAGCTGTAAACATTTAATATTTTATTTTTGTTTTAATATCAAATTATCCTTTTTTGGTTGTTGTATATTTAATTTGTAAATAAAATGTAAATAAATTTCGGTGTAGTCTTTATAGTGTACTAGTTGTTGTTTGTGCATTCATGGTAATTCCAGGTCACTAATCACCAATTCAATCCATTTCTAGCCATTACAGTGTAATAAAATTGATATTAATTACATATTTTGATTTAATTATCGATTTATCATTACAATCATATAGGCTATTGTCACATACTTGTGGGAGTTAAAATAATAGAATTATTTAAATTGTATAACAAGTGATTAATAGAATTCATTCTTATTTTTCAGTTATAATCAAATGCCTGGGTGGTCCAGTTTGATTACTGTAGTTTATTCTTAAGTCAATTAATGATCTAGTAATGTTGTATTGTTCACTGTGTAAATCATTTTAATATTGTAACCAGATAAATGAACTAAACTATAAATTTTAAGGTATCATATGTTTGCTGGTGCTTTAGCACATTGAGTGGCAGTAAAAGGAATCCTCTTGCTTAACTTATGTGTACTTTGGTTGAGATATGTCAAAATTAGAACCCTGAGATATAAAATAAATATATTTTATTATTTAATTATATTATGCAAATGATAATATCAGATGAAGCTGGAAGGATTACAATTTTTGTATCCTCACCATCGAGTAGAAATAAACATAAACATAAATAAAATAAATGCTCCGGCTAAAACTTTCATTCTTACAATAGTAAAACAAGTATTACGAATATCTTATGATAATTTATACCACAAGACTAGCTCAAATTAATAATAATAAAATATGGTTCGATTTAAATAAATATTAATAAGATAATATAATAATAATCATGAGACATATGGTGAAAAGTAAAGTAGCAGTAAAACTACATTGATCATATATCTCAAAAGATACAGTCTCACTGACATAAGAATACTATCCCCCCTTTTTAATTCAAATAGCAATATAATTTATAGCATTCCTAAGACTTTAAAGAATATTATAAATAATCAAATAAAATATTAATAAATAAATAATAGTTTGTTATTAAAATATGATTATCTCAGGTTCTTTAAATAAAATCTGTAATTAATTTATAATCTCCTGTAGCCAAGTATGATAAGGGATTTTTGTATCATTCCTAACTACATCTACTATTAATAATAAGAATACTTCCATATTTAATCTAACTAACATTTGGAACAATATTTATTACTCAATAATCTGGTCACTAATAATAATGATAATAATAATAATATAATTCTTTTATTTCTCACTTTTCATTTCTTATCTCTCATGTAGCATATTATAAGTATGGTATAATCTGAACAATATGTGGCAATAAGAAATATACTTAATTATCTTTCAAAAGAAATATACTTAATTATATGGCAGTATTTTCAATAATAAATTATAACCAAAATAATCTTATACTATATGATTTTGCTGTGTCATATTCTGAATAATGATTAACATTATTTAAATAAATAATATCATTTAAAATCATAATGTGCAAAATATATAACATGTTTAGTTTTGAATTCTATAATTAATAATAATGGGGATTATAATAGGCTAGACATTATGAATTCAGTTTATTTGATAAAATGTTTGAATTGTTTTAGAGAAAATGTAGAAATGACATATATTGGGACTAGTAAAAATAAATTAAAAACTAGATTAAAACAGCATTTAGGTGATAAAAATTCTGCTATTTACATTCATAAGAATAAATTTAAGCATGGGGATTTTGAAATAAAATCTTTGGAATGTAATAAGTCATATAATGAAAGGATAATAAAAGAGGGTGTATACATAAATGAAATTAAACCAGAATTAAATAGGATGTTAATAGAAAAAGATAAAAAAAATAATAGGTTTTTAATTAAAAGTTTTTATATGATATATATAGATTTTTAAAAAGAAATTAGTTGTGTTTAAGTTGTGATTGTAATAGGAAAGGGGAGTGAGATAAGGTAAAAAAAAGAAAATCTTGGTTATGAATATATTTTGTAATTTTTAATTAATTTTTTTTGGAATATGTGATATTTATTGTATATATATTTTATTTTAGTGTGCCTTGAAAAAGACTATAAAAAATAGTCAAAACGTTGGATTTCTTTTTCATGATTATAGTCATAAAAAATCAAGTTTTAAAAAGGAGTTAGTTTGTTTTATTTCTATATTAAAATTAGATTCTGTGGAGGTAAGGAGATCAATAATAACATGGATAACAAGTTTATAACAACAACTTTCTTTTATGTTAAAAAAATAATTATACAAAAAATATTTACAGTTTTTTAAAACAAATACTATCAAATTATATATTAACATTTTTTAAAACAAAAATATACAAAATAGAATAAAAGAAAAATTAAATTTACAGATTTACAATTTCGAAAATCATAAATGAGTAAGCCTTCACTCCGGCTTATGATTTTTTTAAAAAAAATAGAAAGACATATCCTGTAATTAATTATCCAAAATATTTTATTATTTATCCTACAATATTGTATTAGCTTATTCTAGGTTAATAAAATAAATTTTAAAATAATGACCATTCATGTATTAAATAATAATAAATTTTGCTTGGCACCATTCTACTTAAGATGTGTGTGTGATGTTTTAAAATATGAAAATATAAAATAATTAAATAAAATATAAGCATATCATATAGTAATATACTTCATTTGAAGTTTCATTGTAAATATGCATTACTTTATCAAAATGTTGTCGATTTATGAAAATTGAAGGTACCAAAAATATTTGAAAATATAAATTATGAATAATTTATATTTCTTTTATCACTAAAATATTTCAAAAATATTTAAGAAAAATTATGATTTTTTTATTATATTCACCACCAACTTATGCATTTACCATCATTTGTATTTCTTCATAATACCAAAAAACTATCTTGCCTTCTTTTAAACAAATCATTTTATCTAAAATAATCCATTATTCATCTTTCAAAAATGCCATACTACATGGTGTTTTGCTAATAAAATTCAGATAGCGATACAATGCATAGGACATGAAACAGTAACTAAAGTAAAGACTCTGTAGTATAAAATAATTCAACAAATCACATGAAAAATCAGTGTGAAAAAACAACAGGCACAAATTCATTTAATAACTTTCAAAATAATGTTTTGATTATCTTTCAGCACTTACAGATCATTAAAATATAAATATTGAAAAACACCATCCATGAAAATAAATACAAAGTACAGGGTTACATTATCTGTATTTGAATAATTCCTTCTTAGATATAATATAGACTTATTATCCTATCTTCTTAACACATCCTATTATATAAGCATTCAAGATTTCATTATTTTACTCCCTTGCCACTACCATTTAAATATCAAATAGATTTAGACATTTAACATCATAAAATAATTAAGCAAATTTCCCAATAATAAACAAAGTTACATATCACTTTATCCAACCATAACTACTATAAGAAAAGGTTTCATATACAAACTTATCTACAAATACAAATGAGATTTGATTTTAAAATATTCACTATTCATATCTTGAGAATAAATATCATATGGTTTATCTAGCAAAGAATCATATCAAAATTATGATGATTTTATAAAGTTATAATAAACTTTATGATATAAAAATAAATATATGCATATTTCTCATAGCTTATATCTGTTAATAAAAATCCATATATGTTATCAACTCACACATCCACATGTTCCTTTATTCATGTAACATAATGTAAATATCATTAAAACTCCAAGCAACTTTAAGAAAATATAAATTGTATAAAATAATTATAATAAAATTACGTAATGTGATCTTACTATTTATAATTCACATCTTTTGAAGTCTTCAGGTCCAGTTTTACATAAAATATAAAATTAATAAATCACTCGTACTCATTCAGTGTAAACGAATGCACTTTAAAATGTTTTAAAAGAAAATATTAAAAAAATTATTTAAAAAAAAATTTCTTTTAAAAATATTAATATTGTTAGGATTCAAAATATCAAAAAATGTAATCTCTACTACATCTTATATTTAAATTAAAATTCTAATTGTTAGTATATTTTAAATAAATAATGATAAACTTATAGTTACTATTCCTCTTCATAACTGTCCTATATAATAAGTTCAGTTAATAAACTAAGAAGTTGTGGTTGCTATGCGACAAAAAACTGTTGAAAGCTTTTTTCTTTTAGCTCTCTGGCATGTAAAACAAAAACACAATAAAAAAAATGTTGAGTTGACTTTTGGTATCTGCAAAAATCTTGGAAAAATAATGTCAATCTAATTAATAAAGATATAAAAAACAGTCTTTTTTCTGTAAATCTTTTAAGAATGAGCATTATTTATCCAATAGCTATTTCGAAATCCATTTTTAAAAAGTAAGTTATTTCCTTCCTTGTATGTTTATTTGTGGACGGATACGTTACTTGCAGTTAAATTCAATAGCACGTAATCCTAGGATAAAATACAAATGTCTCTCCATTTCCAACATATATATTTCAGTAAGATATGTATAAAATAAATAGATGAATCCAGGTTTTACTACAAAAGTTATTTATTTTTAATATAAGAATATCGTATATTTTATTATCTATTTTTTCTTTTTTTTTTTTAAGAAAATAATTGTAGTAATTAAATGGCAGGTTTTTTAAAAAATATATTCTAACATTCGTTTGTTCAGTATAATTTTTATTTAAAAATATGTCCTTTATAATAGATATTTTTTCTTCCTTTTAAAATATCACAACTCTTTAAAAATAATGTCAATAAAAATATTAAAAGATTTGAGAGAGAGTATGATATATTTTATATCCTCATCTCAAATATCTCATAAAATTAACAGGTAACTTATTCTTTAATCTTTTCCGATAGTTTTTCCTTGAATTATATTTTTATAAAAGTCTTAAAATTTACAATTACAGACATTTCCATTATATAGTATATACTTCTAAACAATGTCTTTTTGCAATTTTGAAATATTCTGCAAAAATCAACAGATAAAATTTTATATAGTACTGGGTAAAATTGTGCTTTAATCATTCTTTGTTCTTTTCTCTCGAATCTTCTAATAGCGACAGTAAATTTATGTTCCATGATTTATTAGTAAATTCCAAGTAAGCTTCTAAATAGTAATGGGCAGGAAATTTTTTAAATTATTAGGATATATTTAATTATACTAAATATCAATTTAATCTTTCTTTATTTTTATGCAGTTTCCAGATCACAATAAAATTCGAATTTTGTTTCAAATTTTTCTCACCAGAGTGTTTCTTGTCGAATTACTATGCATTGTAGTTTTCATTTATAGAAAAGATAAAAGATAAAATTCACAAAGCAAACTCTTATAGGTAGGATTGGAATAAAGTATTTCTGGTAATGTGAAATTGTTACATTGTCTTGGGGCAATGAATCCTATAAATGGTAATGTAGTTGTAGTGCCAGAAAATGAAGTGTTACATACTGCAGATATTCATGTAGAAAATTGGACATCATGGCTGTTGATGGATGAACTTCAAACTCCGGAGTTAGCAATGAAGTGGTTAGCAAGGAGGCGCCTGCTTAAGAATAGTACCCTATGTCAGCATTGTGGCATACAGTGCAGACAGATGGGGTGCCTACAACAACTTAAGCACAATCCATAATGGTGTATATATGCACTCTGTCATCATACACCAGAACTTTGTAGATCCTCATGACCCTGATATCCACACACAAAATGTGAAAAATATGTGGATGAGAGCTAAACGTAAGCTCAAACATCATTGTTGTACCAGCAGTACTTTATTCGAATCCTATCTGCAGGAATTTGCTTTCAGGACTCTCTACACGACTGATGCAGTCTTTGCAAATTTTATCACTATCATAAGCGAAAACTACAATGACAGTAATTATGAATGTTGGTAGGATATATTGTTATTATTTTAATAAATTATTTTTTATAATATAATTATTTGTTATTTATTATTTTTTTATATTATAATTTCATGTATTTGATATTTCACAACAAATTTTTAAATAATTCGACAAGAAACCCTATGGTGAAAAAAATTTGAACTACAAAATTTTGCCGTGACCTGGAAACTACAGGTTTACCGAATATTATATTATATTTTAAAAAGATACTTGACTATTACTTCAAAAATAACAATTTTAAAATAATAAGACTAACCATAAGATTAACTAGAAGATTAACTATCAAACTTTTTATCAGACCCACTTATCAGACTCACAATAGTTTTTAATTACACAGTTTTTTATACCTGCTTCAAAAAACAATTCTGATTGGTTGATTCATGCCTTAATTGTAACTTCATTTATATATTTGTCAATTATGTACTTTTAAAAATCAAGAATAAAATTAATACTATAAGAAATATTTAATTTTCACTTAATTTTATAATTATATTTAAACTAACCAAACATTTAAAAATAACATATTGTAATAATTTTTTTATTAACTTAACAAACATTTAAGTTAAATGTATCCACTTTTAGTTTATCTTTACCAATTTAAAATATCTTCAAAAACTAATTAAATAATATTCTGTATTTATTTTTATCATGTACAAATGCATCAACTTTAGTAACAATTTTATAAAGTAATTAAAAACTCTCTCTTAAAAACTTTGCATGCATCATCAATCATGTGACATGTTTATTCCAGAAAAATGTAGCAATTTTTGAATTTACTGTCTGAAATCAACTAAATAAAATATTTAATTGCAAGAATATTATATTAAAGAAAAAATATTAAATAAAATAATAAAAATTTGGAATAATACATTTTGACATATTTGACATTATTAAAATTTAAACATGTAATACACTATAAAAAGTAAAACTTTAATAAATAATTTTATATTATTTAAACATAATTTAAAAAATAAATTTAATAGCTTATTTAAATATTAAACATTATATTAGAAATTAATGGTTTTTCAATGCTTATCTAACAAAACATTCAATATGCTTTAATTTGTAACTATGACCATTTATTTCTACCATACATTATTAACTTATTATCCTAATATTTTACAATTTAAATATTTAGAATAGCTTTTATATATTCTTTATCTACTTATAAATTCATATCAACAAATTTTAAGTCTCTATAAACATTATTATGACAATTATAAAACATATGTAGCTTAATTTAAATTTTTTTTAAAAAAATTAGTTTTTGAGTACATTCTGCCCTAATATTGATCCTGGGTTCCTCTAAATAAACTTTGTAGTAGGGCTTTGGATGTCTTTCTTATTATCTATTATTTACTTGCTATACTTAATATTTTTTAATATCTAAATTTTAATGAATTTGCTTTAACATTCATTTTAAACATGCTTATTGCATATCTTTCTGGGTGATTATTATTTTATATCTTTTTGCTTTGATGAGCTTATTATCAATCTCTTTACATATTTATTCTTTATACTGCTTTTTTCTTTATTCATATGATTATTTACTTAATATATTTTATATTTATTATTTCATTATGCAATTATTCAATTATATCCTTAAACCACAGGAACAGACTAGCACTTCAAGCAGAAGAAAGAATACCATTAATGGCATAACCATCAATGATACTCATGGCCAGTTCTGGCTATATGAAGCATAACATGACCATTTCCTGACCATGGCCCACCTTGACTGCTGAAACAAAACCCTGCCATCCAAAGAATTTTATTTGTTTTGAGAATCAAACTCAGGTGCCAGCTGACCATATATTATATAGCCAGCATGCTTTGATGACAGACATCCCTACCAGCACCAGAAATATTCCAACTAGCTCCTATTTTTAATGAAGGGGGTTCATCACATTATCTTAACACATATAGATATTTCTTTCTTTAAATGAATGGTGACACAGTGACAAGAGTGAAAGAGAATAGGCCAAATAACAATTAAGAAAACATCATTATTTATTCATGCACACATATTTAATATAACATAACAGTATGAAAATTTACATAGATAAAAATAAATGATTAATCAGGCTAAATTTTAAAATAGGCCTTTGTTAAAGTTCATTCAGTTAAAAATAAAGTATCTATAGACAATTATTATGGATAATATATTTATCTAGATTTTTGTGAGATTGAGATGACACTGTTTATTTAGTTTTGGTTTCATTAATGTTACTTTTCAACTGGTTGGTTTTTTTTTGTCTCCATGTATGGTTTCATAGTTTGTCTTTTATTCTTTGGCTTGACAATGGGAGAGAGAGTTGTGGAAGTGTCTATTTCTCCATTTTTACAGTTTCCAGTGAGAGTTCAGGTGGGGAAAGTTGATTTTGTGGAAGACTTTGGGACCCAATGCCCAGTTGAACACTTCTAAGGTAGTCTAGAAATGTATGTTGCTAGTTCTGTGACTTCTGCAATAATATTTTCCACAAAAATAGTGACTGTCTCTAAGCAGTGAATAATGTAAAGTATCAATAATAGAATAAAGACTGGAATGATTTATAGACTCAAGTGGAATAATAACAATAGATAGTTGTGACTTTTTATACTTTTTCTCTTCCATTGTTTTTTCCTTATCCTAACTATTTTAATCTTACTTTAAATTTATTTTTTAAATTAAATTTTACATTTTCATTCTATTGTCAATTTTATTATCAGGCAGAAATCTTTACTGGCATTCCAAAAGTTTACCTTCACTAATTAATTAATCTTTTTTTTATTTTAGATTTTTCACTAACATTTATTTTTACACATTTATTTTTTTAACTTATTTTTAAGTTATAAAAAGAAGTATGATTTTTAACATTTTATTTCTAATACTTTTTTTTCCATCCCATTTTCAATAAATTTTTTTATTCTTTTTTAAAAGAAAAATATACACAATCCCTTTATTTTATTACATTTTAAAATCTATTTCTTAGCTAATGACTTCTTTAATTATTCTTTTTTTTAAAAATAAATTTGATCATCTATTTTTAAATTATGAAACCTGTAATGCAGATATATATAAGTTTTACAACATATATCTTGCTAGCATTACATCAACCCCCTTGTTTGAGAGGTAAAATGCATCAATTTGACCCATTTTAGCTCTGACATTTTTTCCCTTTACCATTTGATTTTTCATATTCGTTTATCTATTTATTATTTTTATTTAAAATGTTTCAAATTGCATTCAGATCAACAAACCACAGAGAGTGATCTTTCCTATGCTGCTTCATCTCACATATCATAATCTATGTTAACTGGCAATGATTATGTCATATGTGATGGCCACCAGAGATAACATACATCTTTCTGATGTGTATGGATAGGTTGAATGCAGTGAGTGGCAGACACACCCAAATTATGCAATAAACAACATTTATCATTAACTTTCTTACTGTATTGAGAATTTCTCTACTGGCAGGTTGATTGAGCCAAGGACCTTTTCACTCCTAGAAAATAAGTGAATTCTGCAAAAGGCAGATACCTCTACTGATTATTTGTCTTGTGCCAAAACTTGATTTATTATAACTATGCTGATAATTTTTTCTTCCAGAGAATTGAATGAGTCCATGACTTTCTCCAATGGGTCTGCATCCTAGAAAGTATGGGTCATGATGAATGGCATTATTCATCTACAGACCATTTGGCTTATGCTAAAATGGAGTTTTCTTTTTATTAAATCATGTTGGGAATTTTTCTTTCAACAAAACTGACTTGTGGCTTATTCTAAAATTTTCTTTCTAGTGTACACACATTTTTTTTTAGATAAGGGACTGGTATGACATCTCCTAGCATGTTGGATGGGTCCAGGAACTTTCTACTGGATTCTTATCTTATCAAACTATCTTTTCCATTTTCATGCCTGTTACAGGTCTTATATTCACACAGTGACAGCCTACACTTAGCACACCTTCCTCAATGTTTATCTGCACCTTCATTCTTCCTCCATGACTCTATTAACCTAAACAAAATCTACACTTACTTGAGAAATTATTTTGCAACATTTTATTCAATTTTTATTATAGATTTCATTCTATTTATTATAGGCATTATTCACTTTATTTATTTTTATTTTCGTATTTTGATTCTCTACAAAAAAACCTTTTATTTTATTCTCATATTTTTTCTAAAACTTTATTATTTTATTTTACTCTAAACAACAAATTCTCTAAAATATTTTTATTTTATGTATCTATCTTTTATTTCACATCCTTTATCATCTATCAACTCTAAATTAAACAATTTTTTTACTTATTTGATTTATATACTATTTTATTTCTATTACTAATTCTCAAAAAACATTTTATTCAACTTTATTTGTTTAATTTAGTTTTCATACTCATAATCCATGTACAATAAACTTTTTTTTTTTTTCCTTGTCAGGTGGTATTTTTAGATTTCTTATATAACCACTTGGACCAGGAAATCTTGATCTACTTCTAGGCCTGGCTTGGTGTTCTGGACTGTTGGTTTTCAGATCATAGCTAATATATTTCTCACCCCCTTTTCTATGATTATATGACTATCTATATTCATTTGTTTTATCCCAATCATTTTTATCTGATCTTAAATCTATAATATTTGTTTTTTCTCCCTTTCTAGGAGTTTGAATTCCTTTTCTTTGATTGCATAATCTTGCCTCATGCTGTCAAATGCTTTAAGTAATGTAGCCATTTTCTCAACCACTTTCCTTTCAGCACATATTTTTATTTTTGTAAATTTCTTTATGTTAGCAGAACTATTATTTATAAGCATGTACATATCTGCATTTTTCTGTTTTATGCTTTCAATATTTATGCTATTAATTTCTAATTTATTCTTCTTTTTCTTGCCTTTTAATTTTACTATTTCTATTCTTTCTGTTATCTCACTTATATCTATTCTTTTTATTCTCTTTTCATTATGTTTTACTTCTGACACATCTTTATTTTCAGATTCATGGTTATCGTTTGAGTTAGAAATATTTTCTGGTTCTGGCTTAGTTTCTGAGTCAGACTTATTTTCTAATTCAGGTTTATTTATCGTATTTAAGCTATTTGATTGCATGTACTTATTTGTGCTTTTCTGTTTATCTTCTCTTTTATCTAATTTATTTATTAACTTCTCTATATCCATTTTTTCACTTTCTATTATTTTCTTATTTTCTAGTCAGGCTATCATCATCTCCTGTATTAATCATTCTATATGTTGATGCAACTCCAGTGATTTGATAATTTCTATTTTCTTTTATGTTACTTTCTTCCTGTTTCTTTATTCTCATTTTTTTAACTGTTTTATCGCATGAAGTGTTCAACTAACTTAAAAGCTTTTTAGTCCTCTGTAATTTCCAGCTGACAATAACAATGCCCAATAAAAATGTATCTCTCTGACCATTTTTTTCTTTTCTCTCCTTTTTATTTACATTGCACATTTTACTCTTTTTATTTTATGTTTTTAATTATTTTAATTTTTAATATTATAATTTGTTTGCTTTGGTCTATTTCTCTTCTCTCGCTGCTCTCACTTTTATTACTACGCAATTTAGCATTTATTTTAATTTTTAGTTTTGGACATTTTTTTTTAAAAGAATTTTTAACCTTAATTTTTCTGGGCTATTTATAACACTTCTGCACTCATGTTAGTGGCATTTGATCTCAGGGATCTCTGAATAAACTTTGTAGTAGAGTTTTTGATGATTATTTTTCATTGGTTGAGGATATTTAGGAGTTTCTTCACTCTGACATTGTCAAAGGCAGCTGTGATGACTAACTGCACATTAATGGGTTTGGACTTCTTGTTTTTCCTTATATAGTCTAAAAGAAGGTTTACTTCTCCAATATTTGTTAAGGTAGATGAGCCTTGTTTGGCAAATTATGAAGCGGCAATATGTTGTAGGATTCTTGATTGTATTTTATCCTTGATCACCGATTCAATAATTTTTATCATGTGTGGAGTCATTGAAATCAGTCTTATGCTGGCTGATGCATCTTGATGTTTTTTAATAAACAATACAATAGCAACTGGGTACTAAAATATTATAAAAAAATATTTTATTAATTTTAAAATGAAAAAAAAAAAAATCAGTTGCTGTTATATAATTTATGTAGTTAAGAAAAGATTTGGTGGAAATTGATGATATTCAGAACATTATTAAATATAATAAATAATAAGTTAATACTTTTATTTAAATTGTCAAAAGCTACGAAGGAAAAATAAAAACTGGATAAATTTAATTTATTTTGAAATATTAATTTTATTTCTTTAAAAATACTTATATATCGGTAAAATGTATAAGGCAAATGAAAGCATAAGATAGCCCCAATCGTACCTCATGCACACTCAATCTGATCTTTATTCATATTAATTTTAATTATTCATAAATTCATTTTAGTTATATAATAAAAAATATCAAGGTGTTAATCTATTTGCTTATTGAAAAGACACAAACTGAAAACAAGTATACAAGACCTTAGTTCTATGTTTTATTTGTAGCTTTTCAATACTCGACTAGATCAGAAACTTGGAAAATATAATTTATAACATTACTTCATATTTAAAGGAATCACATTATTAAATCTTGAAAATTGTTATCTTAGTATAAAAATAATTGGTACTAATTTAGTATGTGTTCATGGCCATTTTAAATTCTGATATTTTCTATAATACATGTAATTTGAAAAATACATGCCTTAAATTAATACATATATAATTAATGGAGAATATTTCTTTAGCCAATTATTTTTTTTTGTTTTGTTAAATAGTTAATCTGCTTTTTCAGTGTGAGAATGTCTATTCTATATTCCTATCTCTTTACATATATGATTATCATTAATAATTTTAGAGATGTGAATTTTTAATCCATTCAAGAATAACTATGTAACAAACAATTGCATTGAAGAGTATTTTCACTAACTATATAAGTTATTAGAACTATAATCATTTATCTTTATATATATATTACACTTGAATTATTTAAGATTGGAAAGTTTAAAATAAGAAGCAATTCTCTTCTTTATTAATCAGTAATTGCAAATGATTTAAATAATTAGCAATAAAATTTGGTTAAGTTAAACATTCTCGCTTCTAGTTAAAGTTATTAATAACAATCATCTATGTAAACAACAGGATAGTGAAATGAGATGGCTATTCCTATATTACAAAGCTTTGTCAAATACTGCAGTTGTAGAGTAAATTAACTATTTAAGAAATGGTTGTATTGCAGAGTATTCGCTATAAATTATAAAAGTTTTCAGAACTATAATTATTTATCTTTCTAGAGAAATATGTTCAATAGTGAAGTTTCTAGTTGGTTACCATTAAAACTGACAGTTCTCAGTCAAACCACTTGTTCTACTAATCAACAATAATTTCTAATTAATCCATGATAACATGTAATATCAGGGAGCTGTAGGAGAGAGATGATTTATTATTTGTAGGATTTCAGAGATGCAGTTCTTTAAAATTCTTCTACTTTTAAAAATATATGTCTGAATTTATGTCCATACATTTTCATGGCTGAACATATTTCTCTAGTTGTTTACATTGGAAATTTTCTATAGCCATTTATTGACATTTTAATTAATCCATAAGAATATTTGATATATATGTTTGCCAAATGTGAATATGTATATCTCCTGTCTTGTCTTTACATCTGGTGATTTCTTATTAATTAAAACAATAGAAATAGTTGATCAAACTAATTTATAAATAACACTAATTTTTTATTAATAGATTTAAAAATTCCAAAAATATAAGAACAAATTAGACTTTATAGTTAATCGAATACCATGTAGTCTTTTTTATTCAATGATGTGTTATGCCTCTATTAAAAAAACAAAAGCTTGTAACCATCTACTTATCCAATCAAACTGCTTTTCCTTGTAATTTTTCTAAAAGCAACTTATCAATATGAAATCTTTACAAATGAATTTAATGTTTATGTTTTGAAGACTTTACCTTAAACAAAATTTTTAGATTATTTGCACTATATTTAAAAAAATAAAATACTTATTTTTATTACTAGAACTATTTCTTGCTTTATTACCTGTAGTAAGTCCTTCCACAATCAGGATAGACAGATCTCTGAATGAGGTTTCCCAATTGCATTTGATTGAAATTTTTGTCTCTCTTCCAATTCAAAAATAATTTATTAACTCCATCATTAAGAACTTTGGATTTGATAAATCTTTTTTATTTATTTTTTCTCAATTCATGTTGAAGGATTTGGCATAAAGAAAACAAAATGAAAAAAACTGGAGTCAGTGTTGCGGTGGAAAAGCGGCAGACCGATAAGGATCAGGTTTTAATTGAGCCAACAGGAATGATAAAATAACTTAAATGAGAGAAAGATCAAAAAAAAAAAGATACAAAAGATGAACACAATTTTCTTTCAAAATAAAGTACTATCTCTTCTTGTTTTTTTTTTTTATTAAGGTAAAAAAAAACACAGGTGACTGATCACCAGCTACATGATATTACAGTGTTCAATGTTGCAAGGTAAAAACAAAGTAACATACGCTCGATAAAAAAACATATCCACAAAAGGGTTGTATAACCTTACTCAATATGTATCTATATATGGACGAGCACAGATCTGCACAGCCCAAGAACAATCCATCAAGGGAGCACAGCAGCCCATCAGAGCAGTAAAGGTGCTGAAAACTTTGACCCTGTACCCTCCCAGCAGGTTTTCTGGAAGCAGCAATAATTGTCAACAGCCTGCACCCACAAACCAGACCCTCAATGACTGCCATCATCAACCCCTGTGAAAGAAATGATGAGTGCAGACCTGTGCTCACCAATGCAACAGTTGGATTTAATGTAGTCTGGAATCAAGCCAGATTTACTTGTACACCATGAATACACACCATTTGTCGATATCACCTAGCACACTGAGGTCATTGGAGCTGAAAGTCTGTTTGTAATCATTATCAACCTCCTGTGTCTGCAAATGTTCACAATACCTGTTCAATTTACCCAACTATAAAGTCCCTCAGGGTTCATTATGGTTATTATTTGTTGATACTAATTGGATTCTGCTTCTTTGGATTGAATTCTAGGTCTTGATTAGGAATCAAGGATTCAGTTGTATAATCTGAAAGTTTATTGTTAAAGCTTGAAATAATTAAAAAAGAAGATGAATCATTTGTAGCTTCAATGTCTCTGCTTATGTCAAAACATCATTTGTACTAATTTTGCCTTTAAATCATTGTTTGTTTGTTTTTTGCTGAGGAATCATTTCGTTGTAATTCTGTGTTGATTTGAAAATTTTTATTTTTGTGATGCCCCAATCACACCGGAAATGGGCTAATAACTTCTGTTGTGATCATTGGTGAAACTTGATTTTTGTGGAGGAAGATAGCTTAAGTCATAATCTATAATGTTCAATTCTAAAATTGAGATCGAATTAAAATTCAAAATAATTTATTCGACCTGTTCAACACAACGATATCATAACTTTATTCCTATGAACAATTTAACACTAGGATTTCTTTCTTTCTTAATTTTATGATTAATTTTTGTATCTATAATGTTCCTTAGGTTGTTTTCTGTCTTCCCTGACTGGTTTTCAGCTATAGAAACTTGTTTAACAATATTAATATCTCATGCAGAGATAAAGTTCTTAAAACTATTTTTGTTAACGTTTTTATTTTCAGCATTTTCAATGAGATTTAATATCTAAATGTTTTCTTTTTTTATTCTATCAAAAAAATTAAGATTTCTAGAGTCTCTATTCTTTTTAGAATCATTTAGTTTCATTTAAAACTATTTTTCAAAGATTTGTGTTATTCTAATGATTCTCAGAATTACTTAACCTAGCGTTTGCCTATTTCCAATGACAGCTGTTTGCATAAAACGGAAACGATATGTAATTTTAATTATTCTTGAATGAAAACTTCTTTAAAATTTCTTGTAAAGATGAAAAGGCAATAAAACAAGTATTCATTTACATCTTAGTAAACTTTTCTTCTATGAATTCAAAACTAGACTATAACTTTGGTGAATAAAACTGGGAGCCTGTAACATGTGATGTGATGTATTATAGCTACTCCTTAAACGAAGTCAAGAATCTCTCAGCAATTATACCAAGAAAAACTTGTTAGCTACTTAATTTTACATTCCCCAGTCTAATTTTTCCCATATTCTGCTCCATCCCATTTCCACAACATAATCTTTGTCAACTCTACAGTCTTTATATCTAAATCCCCCTTATTTTTTTCCAAACTCAGCATAAAAACCAATAATCTACTTTCAGTATAATCACTTTTTTCATATTTATTTTCCCATAACTTCATTATATGTGCCCTTTCTGTTTTCAAGCATTTACATTCAATTAACAAATGCTTAATATTTTCTATTCCTTCCTTACATAATTTACAGACTAAATCACCCATATTTTTCCATTTACGTGTATATTCTCTTGTTGCTAAAGATTTTCTGTTCGAGCCTTAAACAATAAACTACTTTCCTTACTATTATCATAAATTAACTCATACCTAATATTCTGTTTATTTCTATATATATTTAAACTCTTTTTACTCTCTAACTCCCTATTCTTTATTAGTAAATCTATTCTTTTATCCCATTCCTTACCACTATAACACTCAAGAATCCTCCCATCTTTTATACAAATATACAGATATGAATTCTTTATCCAAATCTTTTTTACAGCGTAAACTGGAGTCCCAGGCTCCCTCTAGTGGACTACTGACCAATATTTTAATCCACAAAGTAGCAAAAAATAATCTTTATCTGGCCTGGAATTATTGATTATACACAGGTAACTCATATCTCAAGTTCATTTCATTATCCATCACCTGAATTCAGTACCTAATTAGTATATAATTTTTAAATATTAAAAAAAAAACCTACATTCATTATTTTAAACTGAATTGCACTTATTATTGATTACAAAAATACCACACACATACTGGATAGGTTTGCGTTTATGATTTGATTAATAAGTATTTTTTTAAAATATTAGAGATCATTTTTTTAACCTCTGAATTTTTTTAAAAATCTTTAATTAAAAGGAAATTATATACATGTACATATTTTTTGATGTAAATTATTTTTAATTATCCATACATAATTTTTATTAAAAAAATATGTGGATTAGTACAGCGATAAACTCGTCTGCGACTTCCTGTAGTGAATTCCTTCGCTTTTCAGCACAACTAACTATTCGATTTTTTTCAGTGTAATATTTACCATACATACGTATTTGAAAACTAGTAAATATTTATCATGGATATTTTTTTTTTTAATAATCAATGTAATCTTTATTCAGTTATCTGATTTCAAATTATATAGCTTCATAATTCTTATTTGTTTTAATATTTTATTTAATTCATTTTAAGGTAACCTAAAACTTATATCCATTAATCTTGAACTTTTTTATTTTCAATTTGCTTCTTGTGTTATTTGCTATTGTGTTAGCAGTCTAGGAAAATAATTTCTTAGCATGATCACCATTTCTTATGCTTATTTAAGTCAGAAACTAGTCTGGAGATATTGGATTAGGCACTAGATGGGGATTTTATGCACAAGCCTTCTGGCATCAATTGATTACTTTAGTTGCAGTGAGTGGCAATAGGTATAGTGAGTTTTGCCTGTATGAGGATAATTCTTATGGTTCATTATTCGAGAGATCATGAAGTATTAGAGATGAATTTCAATCCAGAGATTTTTAACCTTTGAGTGGCTCTCTACTGCAATGCACTAAATTACGAATCCAAATAATGTTGCAACTTATTTTTACCTCCAGTTTAAAAATAGTTAAATGCTCATTTATTGAACATTATAATGTGTTACTATCTGAATTAATCTAAAGCCTGTGCAGTTGAAAATGCGAAGGTAGGGACCTCTACAGGTCTTAACCACAAGCTTACGCATTGGAAGGTTTATTGCCTTAGTAAATATTACTTACGTAATCAATGTGCGTTAAATAAATTTATAATATCAGAATTAATCAAAACTACCACCTGTCTAAAATAAAAAAATATCACTACTTAAAAAAAATAATCCAGCTTTACTATGAATTGAAACATTAAATTATTACATTGCAAGCAATTCTATTTACTATTATTTCATTATTTGTACGGTAAATATATTCAGTTTTCCAAATTTGAAAAAGTTTATTGAGGTTAATTATTTTTTATATTATTGCTAAACTTTTGCTGCATTAATAAGGTTAATAAGTTTCATATATTGTTATTAATCCCTGCTTATTATAAATAAATAAATATTGAAGATCCATATTAAACACAGAGTTATTGAGGCTTTTGAGATTTTACAACTCTAAAAAAAAATCACGCATAGACAGTATATTGCAAAATCAAATATTTTGATTTATGTGATTGCAATTAATAATATATTTGTTTGTTAATACGATCCAATAAATCCAGCATAAAATCTGTAGTAAAAATACAATTTTAGAAAATCTAGAAACGCAAAGGGTGGATTTATTTTCAGCTTTTAATTAATTTTATTATGACAGGTAAGTTATTTAATACTATAAAAAAGAAAAGATTATTAATTAAAACGAACAGTCAAAATTTATTTTAATTCATTTATCAAAATGTCTTGAAAAGATTGGCTGAAGAGAGTTTTTAATTTTATTAAGGAAAGCAAGCGAATTTATAATATAAATTTAGAATAAAAACTGAGATAGCTTGAGTTACGACAGAGCTACTAATCAAACAACCAAATACTTATCTTCTCTAATAAACGAAGTTATCTTATAAGAGGATATCAGTAGGTAGTTAGATACCTGAAATTTTTTGTATAGAATATTGTCAAAAATATTGATGCAAATGACCGTAAGTAATTTTAATAAATTTATTGTAAAACTATTTGGAGAAAGACTTCAGCTAGATTCTTTTTTAATGGTATTAGAAGGACTAATATTGTGCATTAATAACACATAGATTTGTGAATATAGACATTTTTTTTTAGTTAAAATATGTCTGATTAATATTTGTAAGCCAAGTCTTGAAATTAATAAAGTGATTAATGATTTTTCCTGATAAGTGAACTAGTAAGATATCTTCAATTATTTTGATAATAGATGTCCGCCCATCCCTCATATATGTATTAAATGGATTATGTCCTGTATATGAGGGGTCAGATTGATTTTAGGTCAACATGGGCATGACAAGAATCTTGGCCTCGGGGTGGTCATTGAACATTTCCATCATCAAATTTTCAATGGGATGGATGGTTGAAGAGTTGGAGTAAAGCCTATCCATTAAAGTATAAAGATTGGCCATTTTAATACACATCTGAGCACTTATTGCATAAATGTGTAGAGATGATAATGTGGACCGACTGATGATTGCTGGTTTAGAATGAAATACATATATTGGTGATTATTTATCTTTTCAACATATATGTGTTCAAGTGTATCAGTGATATGAGATAGAGTGGTGAGTGGGGGATTGTGTGAAAGTCTGTGCTCATATATCCTATATATTACATATATTGATACAGATATATAATAAGCCTGTATTTCAGTTATAATAGTGTTATATTTTTTCAAATCGGCAGGATTCGTAAAGCAATTGCTAATAGTTAGGAAGTGAGTTTAAAAACATTAACAAATTTTATTATAATTTAACAATACTATGCTCATAACACTATAAATATATAAAGTTAAAAATATTTACAATATAAAGTCATGTAAAAAATTAATTAAATTAGGATATTTGCATAAGAAAAACATAATAAAATAACAAACATAAAATAACCTTAATTTCGACTATTTACTATGGAAAAATAAAATTATACAGTACATTATAATAGTAATCTATTATTTTTATTATCAAGACAACAACACTATTGTCACTATGGTAATAAGACGATGACAATAAATAAATATGACTTGTTAAATTCATACTATGCTTCATGTTATTTAAAATAATTAGGTAATGCTTAATACTATAAAATTTAATTACAATTATCACTTATCTAAAATTTAGTATATAATATTACAAGAAATTACTAGGTATTTCCTTTATATTTCAGTAAGGCATTTATTTCTCTTTACTTTTCGGATATGTTCTAGCATTTCGATGCAAAATTTAAATAAAGAAAAATATAGTCAAAATTATAATCCTATAACTTTTATCTGTTTTATGAGTTCACTCTTCTTAAAACGAATTTAAATTATATTAAAGAATTATATTGCTTGACATTCTTTATTTATGCACTTATAATTTATATCCATCATAGCATTCAGATATGAAATTATTGTAGTATTATTTTCTGTTCTTTGTAGTCAAAAAATGGAGTTTATCTGGTTAGATTTACTGATTTGCTTGCAAAAGAGATTCTTTCATTACGATAATCGTTTTTCAAAATCAAATAATACATTCTTTTTACCTTTTTTTTTTTTTTTTTTTATGCAGAAGACTTTTTTGATATTTTTTGCTGAAAGCTAAATTTTCAGGGCAATTCAAAGTCATGCTTAAGTGACCAATTAGAGACCAGAATTATTTTTTTGGTTATGTTTTTTACTTATTTTTAGTTCAATTTTTGATAATGCAAGTGATTATTTTATTTTTCTAAATTTGTAAACAGTATTCGAAATACGTTAAAAGTTTCTTAGGTAGACCAATACAACACATGATTTTTCATATTTTATAAAACAATTCACATTCTCTTTTAAAAATTCTTGTGGAAAAGTGAGAAGTTAAGGAAAGCAGTTAGACATTAGTGAACATAATCCAAGTCTTAAGTTCAACCAATTGTATAATAATGATTGATAAAGAGGTTTCAAATTATTCTTAGATGAGGAATAATGTTTTCATTAATCTGTATAGAGTTATTTATTTTCCACCATTTAAGGAGAGTAATACAAAAGTCATTATCTTGTAATAAACTATTTATTATTTAACTTTTAACTAAATAAAAATTTAATATAAAATATTCTCTGCAAAACTATTAAGCAGCAAGATTAAAAAGAACTATCAAGTTAAAAAAAAAATCATTAAAATTACTATTTAAATCTTTTAATAATAATGGTGGTGTCATTGAAATATTAATAAAAACTGAAAAAAAAAGTTTAATTGACTTTTTTTTTCATTTTTATTCCATAGATATAAAAAATCCACTATCATATAGCTACTTTGCAAAATTAGTTTGGACTTTGTGTTTATATATATATTGTTTTTCATCGTCAGAAGATCGTGTATTAATAAAATAGTAAAGTACAAATTTATGTTAGAATATTAATTAATTTAGCAATCATAAACACATTACAGTTGGAGCCCCAAATATAATTACAAATAAATCAAGTCAGATGTCACACGATCTAATTTAAACAAGCTTGCATTACAAATATTTTATAAAGACTCACAAAATAAGCTCTTAACAAGCTTTGTAGAATATTCTCACACAACAAGCTTTGCAGAATATTCTCAGCCCCAATCTAGTTTCTGCTACTGGCTTCATCACCGAAGTACCAGGATATTCAAGTATTAGATTAAAAATACCAGGACAAGCCCAGCACTTTATCTAATTAAAAAATCTGAAAATTTCAGACATCCATATGTCTTCCAATCCAGCTATCTAACTGATGAATCCAGTAGCAGAAACTGGTCTGGGGTTGAGGATATTCTCAAAGCTTGTTAAGAGCTTATTTTGCGAGCTGTTTATAAAACATTTGTAATGCAAGCTTGTTTAAATTAGGTCAGGTGACATCTGACTTGATTTATTTGTAATTTTGTTTTTGCTATTAAGGCTTTGGCGATTTTATATTGCTAAAGCTATTAATATATGGTGTATCTGAACTTGGTTTAGTCCCATATGGCTATTTAAGTTAGATAGCTGGATTGGAAGACATATGGATGTCTGAAAATTTCAGATTTTCTATTTAGTAATTATTCATTAGATAAAGTGATTGGCTTGCCATATTATTTTTAATCTAATGCTTGAATATCCTGGCACCTCACTGACGAAGCCAGTAGCAGAAACCAGTCTGGGGTTGAGAATATTCTGCAAAGTTTGTTAAGAGTTTATTTTGCGAGCTCTTTATAAAGCCTCATATATATAGGTGTTTAAAAGATAGCGAGTTTTTACTATAACAATCCAGTAATAGGTTTAATAATTATATTTGTCTTGTTTTTTCCTCATCTCCCTATATATATATATACACAAAAAAAAAAACAACTCATTGTATAAACAGTTTATTTTTGATATATTTAAAACACATTTATATATTGATATTTACAGTTTATGTACATTGTCTTTCAATGTCTGAAAGATAATTAATCTTTTTCAGATCTAATTAATGTAACTAATATACATTTAATTGTATCACATAAAAAGAGCAAGAACAAGTTTATAACAAAATTAAAATATTTTCTATCATAATTATTACTTTAAATAATTTAAAATTAGTTAAAATGAAAAAGTTTTAAAAATTGTAAGATAAAATATGGTAGTCTTGTAGTGAGAAATAATAATTATTGCTAAGCATTTTTTTTTGCGTATTTCATCACTTAGGTTTTTAATTAAAAAAATATTAGTAATTATAAAAATTAAATATATTTTATATTTATTGATAAAATATTACTGAAATAAATGAAATTATATTTGAAATGAAAAATAAACTTTCAAAATAAATAGAAATATATCTCTTGCTTGAACATACATAAAAAAATTAGTTCACTCTGTACAGTTTGTGTCTGGAACCCCCCCCCCCCCTTATTCTCTGATTGCTTCTGCCATCTAAATGCAAAAATACAAATTTATTATCAGTAAAAAGAAACTTTTAAATGAAATTAAAACTGAATCAAATGAATAACTAATTTAATGTAACATCAAGTTAATTCAGAATCATTGCAAACAAAACAAGTAGGGGCAATGTCTCTCTGGAGTAGAACTGATATGGATTTAGAAAAGATTAATAAACAATCTTCTTCTAAGACATCAGAAAAAAAATTAATTTATCTGTACAATGAATTTCAAATGAACGAGTCACAAAAATGGTTCAGATGTTACTATATCCCCAAATGTCTTGACACTTGATTCTAAATATATAAATAATTTACGTCTTTACAAATAATATATTGTACAGGCTTAAACCTGCATTTATATATGTAATATATGCTGGATTCGAACTCAGACTTTCACACAACCCACTATTCTCAGTGCCATCTCATATTGCTGACTCATCTGATTACACACATGTTGAAAAGATAAATAATCACCATTATGCACATTTCATGCTAAACCAGCAATCATCAGTTGGTCTAGATTACTATCCTCACACATATATACAACCAGTGCTCAACTTTATATTAAGATAGCCAATCTTCATACTTTAATGGACAGGCTTCAAACTATTCCAACTCACAACTCTTTAGCCTTCCATTTCATTGAAAATCTGATGATGGAACGTTCAAAGCCCTTGTTAGTACCAAGGTTGTCATCCTATCCATGTTGACATATTAGTCATTTTGACACCTCATGTACATAGCAAGTATCAATGTTTTAAATCAAGAATTTAAGATTTCTTCAATGAAATAAAAATGATAGTTTATTTAAAAATAAATAAATAAATGAAGATATGAAACGTCATCAATTTTTCGTGATAATTCATGGAAGAATATTTTACATTGCTTTGACTTATGATGGAATAATTTTCAGCAAAATGTTTCTGAAATGTATTAAAAAATAAAAATGGATAAGGACAATTATATTCTACATTCTTCAAAACATTCTTGGAAAGTTATTAAAATAGAATGAGATTGATCATGAGATCAGCAACCAACAGACATATCTTTCTGTGACGCTTAGTGGTGCAGACTTTGTGGGTGGAAGATTTTTAAGAATAGAGTACATGGATGTGAATTGTGATATAGATGACCGCATTGAAATAACAATCTTTGTTGAAACATGTGGCAGATGTATCTTAATTCCACTCTCCATTCAGTTAACTTACTGCCTCAGAAAATTTTATCTTATCAGAATAAGAAATATTGCTAAGCATATTAGATAATAAGAGTACTTTGTTTAATTCATTAATAGAGTTATAAAAAATGATTTTACTATGAATTAAAATACTTATACTATAAAATAAAATAGCTATCCTAAATACATGCCAATTACAATAATTATAAAGACCCAAAATACAATCTTTTTAAAATACAGATCTTAAAAAAATATACTTGTGAAATAAAAAACATTAAATAGAGTACAATATTTATAAACTAAATACATTTGTATTCTATAATTGATTAAGGCTATTTAATGAATTTTCTTTCAAATCTAATATTTCATAAAATGGAAAGTTGTGATAAAAAAAATGCTAAAAATTTTTGCCCTGTGAATAATTCAGCACAATGTTTACGTAAAAGAAAAATGTTGTTTTTGATAAACATTACGGTGTGAATTTATTGACAATTTTTGTCAGGTTATTTTATTATACAAAAGTAATTATCAAGAAAATTTCTTTTATTGCTAATCTCTATTACTGAACGTAATCATTTTTTATAGGAAAAATATTTTCCACTTACGGTGAACATATTTATGCGCAATTTAATTTGCATTCAATTTTTTTTTTTTTTAGCATATTATCTCAAAATCTTATTTATCAAAAGCTATTAATTTATTTCCATATTTCCTAGAGCAAACTTTTTTCAATACATGCATTTCATTAAACAACTTCCAATCACAGGTATACTAAAATTTTAAATCATCTGAGCATCCATTTAGAAATGATAATCCATCTCTCTATTCATATTTCTTGAATTAGCAGTTAATTCTGCATACACACATATATAGTATTTAACTTATAATATTATGAACGTAAATACTAAGCACTGATTAAATACCATATGCTGTCTATGTGCAGCTGACTTAAAATATTCAGGATCTTAAATCAAATAGCCTATGATCAAAACATATACATGAAAAATCAGGCTATCATTTGTAAATGGATATTTAGGTGCTTTAAATCTCTGACTCCTTTGGAAATTAAAGGGAATGCAGTAAAATGTATGTAGAGCAAAATAGATTGATCTGGAAAAAAATATGCTAAATGATAGCACACAATTTAATAACAAACTTTTGAAGAAATGCATTGCAAGTCTACAAGATCTGATTGATGTAAATATATATTCATTACTGGTATATAAAAATGGATTGAAAAAGAGGTCTGCAAGTGACAATGATAAAAGACATTCTATGCTGCTATTTTAAAACATACTTGAAGTGATGGAACATTATCTTAATATCACTGGATATTACCTTTTATCATTTAAGAAATATTTACAAACTTTCTCATATAGCAGTACTATTGCTCAGTATTATAATTATGTATTTTTGCTTTTTTGGTAATTAATTATAGTTCTGAAGTATTTCCAGATATTGTGTTTTTCCTGTTGTAAGTAAATATAAATATATTTATTATGTATATTTACAATATAATATATATAGTATTTTTATGTAAGAGTATAAACAAATATTTAGATATAACAATTTACCTCTGTTACAGTAGGAAAACTAGGCAAGTCTAGACATTAGTGATACAGTTAATGTTTGTGAAAAAATACTGCGACTTTCTTTTTAGGACTCTGACCCTTTCTAGACTCCACATGGCTTGCCTCATGTGAAGTTACTGTGATGACCATAGCTGGAAAATTTGTTTCAGTTTTAGTATGCTCTATGCATTCTATAATCATCTGACAGTTATCTGAACTTCTAAAAGTTGTCTGAGTTCCATATTAATTGGTTCTCAATGTATACTAAGATCCTCATCATTACTGGTAGCAATCAGATTCACTAACCTAGTTCCCAAAAAATTCTGTGTCTGCCATTGGCTACTTATTTTCCTGTATTGTTATTTTATTGGTCAGTTTTATTGTAATTTGAATTTGATCTTTAATAATATTGCCGTCCATTATTTGAAGTAAGATTTCAATAAGTTAGAAGAAATATTCTCTCTGCTAGCTTTGAAGTACATAGTCTTCAAGTGCTTGATAGATGTTTATATTATCTTCTTGCTTCATCTTTCAGCCTTGTTAATCAATGGTTTTATCATCAGGTCTGGTTTCTCATTTGGACTAGATTTTTTTATTTAATCTGGATCTGGGCCAAGAAAATTCTTCATTAGATTTAGTTTCTTAATTAGATTTGAATTCTTTATAGTATGTGATTTCTTTATTTATTTGAATTCTTCATTGGATCTGCTTTGATAGACTGGTTTTAATTAATCTCTGTGCCTTTTGTTCGTCAATAGTTTGAACACCCATTGTATATGTGCCTTATATGTTGATGATTGTTTTTGGAACCTGTTTATTGATCCCTTTAAACATATGGAATAGGATTACAGTGCCTATCCACATTTTGACTATTTTAGATTTGTCTTAAAGTTACAGATCCAGTTTATAATCCATCACATCTCTCTAGTTGTATTTTAATTTTGTTTTATTTGAAGCTGATTCAAATCCAAGTGATTGAACCACTCATGATCTGGAAGGTTTCTATACTCATCAGCTGACACAACGAGAGGCAAATGAATAATTTCATTTAGAATAATAACTTTAACTCGTTTCATCCGAGAATGGTAATTGGTTACCTTGGTAACTAGTAATCATTTTTCTTTCAGATTTGCAGATGATAATAATTATTTTTTTTTTATTAATAATAGCCCTCATATTTTTTGGTACAATGAACACTGCAGATCGAGTATCCAGTTCCATTGTTTTTGTCATAATTATAATTCATGCTTTGAGGACTGAAATAATTTTTTCACATTATATATATAGGTATTGATTTTATAATTTTACTTTGCCCTTCCTGATTTTTTAAAATTGACTCTTCCATTTTTTTTTGATCAATTTGATTTTTTTAAACATGTACTTTCTATATGACCAATTTACATACATATGGAATATGAATGTGAATATTTCGTATGTGATCATTGTGGTTTGTCATATCTATAACAAACTTTGACATTTGTTTTTTCACAGTTCATTCATGTAGTTTTTAATATAAACAAAAGCAAAACTCCATACAGTAGTGCCACCCTGTGCTAACCAGAGTAATCAATAGATGCCAGAAGGCTTGTGCATAAAATCCCTATCTAGTGCCTACTCATCCAATATCCCCAGACTAGTTTCTGGCTTGTGGCTATCATCAGTGAGGAGCCTTGGATCTGAGAGCACTGCACCTAGATCTTAGGATCTAATGCTGCTGGAGGGTTGCATTAGATCCTAAGATCTAGGTGCAGTGCTCTCATATCCAAGGCTCCTCACTGATGATGGCCACAAGCCAGAAACTAGTCTGGGGATATTGGATGAGTAGGCACTAGATAGGGATTTTATGCACAAGCCTTTTGGCATCTATTGATTACTCTGGTTAGCACAGGGTGGCACTACTGTATGGAGTTTTGCTTTTGTTTACAACAATTATGTGCTAGTATGAGATGGTGATCAAGTGATGTTTAATAGTTTTTAATATGTTTATTTTGATCCAGTTTTTTTGGTTAACACATTTAATATTGGGTTCATTTATTTTAATGGAGCTATCTGACTCCTGTAGATTCACCTAAAATCACATGGGAGACTGTTCAATCAAAAGGGGTATTTTGATTCATTCCATAAATGAAATGGTTTCCCAAAGCTTCATTTAAGAAATTATTGAAATTGCAATTTAATGATAAGTTTCTGATTTTGTTGCAAAATTTCTAATATTTTTTTTTTTTAGCCCTGACCCCATGAGTTGAAATTGTACCCCTGTAATACTGTTATGAGTTTTCAACAGATATAAGTTAGCAGAAAATAAATTTCTGTATTGAATTTTAACTCTGATGATTGTGTATGAGCTAACTAAGAGTATAAGTTAATTACTTTAATTCTGATTTTTTGATTTGGTTTGCCATGAGAAAGAACTGAACTCATCCACATATGCTGACCAATTTTCTGAATTGGCAGGACTGCATTCTTTTAGAAAACCAATCTTTTACCATTTTGATTTTTTCTTTTTTACTTTATAGGGGGGAAAAAAATCAACTTTTCTTAATAGACAAAGGACAATTGTTAGCGTTTGATTTTTATTATTTTTATGGGCACACTGATAATTTTAGGTATCAACTTTTTCTTGCAACTTGACAAAGATATAATTCACAAAATTAAGTAAATCCTGTCAAGACTATAACAAGTTTATTATATTTATACTGTAGTATGGCTGGGAGTAATACTCCTGGCCATTTAAAAATAATACAAATTTTTGAAAATAAATATAAAAGTATTTATTATATTTGTTTACAATACAGTACATATACACAGTATTTCATGTATAGAGAATATAAAAATGTTTAGATTTGATAGTTTATCTCAACTATGTTTGGCTAACTATGCAAGTGTAGTCATTTGCAATACAACTAATGTTTGGGAAGAATTGTTGCAACTTTTTTTTAAGACTTCGATACTTCCAACCTATGATTTGCCTTGTCTGCAGGTATGGTGGTGATGATTGTAGCTGACAGCTTCATTCTTCAGGTTTGTGCTTGCCTTACTGTATTGTACAATATTGTGGACGTGTATTGCTGGTCAATGATTGAAAATTGTCTGCATTATTTGTTATTCTTCTCAAAGTGGACCAGGTCTCCATCCTTTCTGGAAACAAACAAATTTACTGATCTATCTTTCTAATTGATCGATTTGTGCCATTGGTTACTTACTCTATATATTTACATTTCAATGGTCATTTTTATTGTAACTTGAATATGATCTTTGATAATATTGTACAAGAATGTCAATTATTTGAGAGTAAGATTCTGCTGAATTGGAAGAGTTAACATCATCAGATTATGAAATCCTAAGAGTATCATCCACTTACTTTGGATATTGAAACGCTACACGTTTTTTCCTTATGTAATAAATTTGATTTATTTTTAAAAAATTTTTTTGTACATAAATGAACTAAACTTTTTTTGTCCAGCATCAAACTATTCTATTATAGAAATTTCTTCTCAGCTTTACACTGAGTGATGATATTAACGTGTACGTGGATATAAATGGGTTAAATTTATTGTTTAACCCATAATTACTTTGAAAAATAAAAAAGTAATATTATATGTTACGGATTCATTTCGTCGTTATATCCGGTAGTTTTTGTTAATCGAAATGCACTTTTTAATATTTTGTCAGCTATAAATATCGCACAGAGAGAATTAATGACAATGTTTAACAAAATTTAATTTATTTTTTCTAAATATCTTTTTCTAACATTTTTCTTTTATTAAAAAGAATTGAAGCTAATCTACTTTTTATGTCTTGGAATGCTAAATAGAGCCGAAAGAATATTTCACCGATTGAAAAGAAAAGGAAACCGATCTATATAAAATTGTAATTTTTAAAAATTATTTTAATACTTCAATTTGCTTTATTTTCTTTATATTTTGAAATCGTTTTGATAATTACATTTTTTGTGAAACAGTTTCCGATCACATATATTTAAAATCTTATTTTTAATCTTTTGCATTTATATATAATCAAAACTTTATTATTGTACTACCGAATAAAAGGTTTTTTTAAAAAAGATATTTATATGTTAATTTTATGTAATTTTTTTAATATCTAGTGACAATCTAAAGTTCACTGATCATGAGATAGTTTTCAATTCCATAATAGAATGACTTATCGGTTTGCTAAACAAAATGTCTTCCAATGCGTAAGCTTGTGGTTAAGACCTGTAGAGGTCCCCACCTTCGCATTTTCAACCGCACATGCTTTAGGTTTATTGCCTTAGTAAATATTATTTAATAGAGTGGTAGATAGAGGTTCAGACTCTGGAACGTCAAGTCCTTGGATCGATTTCAGTTGTAGCATTTTTAGCTGTAGAAATTCTTATGGACTTCCGAATTATAAAGCCATTCGATTATTAATATTTAATTTTATGTAAAAAAATATCGCCAATGTGTAAGCGCTACGTACTAGTTAAATATGATAGAATTAACCTGAAGAAATGTTTGGACAGAGGTATTCTTAGAATAATATTTGAAGCTGGAGTACATTTTTTGATATATAATTAAAGTAAAAATTGTATTGACGGCACCCATTGTATTTGAAATCTGCTTTCCTCAATATACTACAAACTTTGTGCATATATAATAAAGATCTGCTGCAATAGCAGTCGTGCACCCACAATTCCTTGCTTATGGTCTAAGATTTAAATCCAGAGTGACTTAGAATCGATCTTAGACATTGTTCATAGATATTTTGTGTAATGTCTTCGCCCCGAAGTTTTTACAGAGGGGTAGAAAAACACTTACAATCTGATCGAAACTCGGCTGAACAACTCTTAAAACCGTTGTGCCGCAAATAGCTCTTAATAGCTTTAAGTATCTACTTCTGTTAACAAGACTGTAACAAGTGCGCAATGTTTTCCTCTAGCAGTTTATATATCCCTCTGAGTTCTTTTGTTAAGTCTTATCTGCTACATTCCGAAAACTTAATCGCGTGTTTTCCAAATCCGTTTTATTGTTCTTACTTTAATTAGTTATTTTTATCTCTGATAAAAATAATCTTACACTTGTTTTTAATTATAATTATTTTCCATTATAATTATTTTTACTTTCAACTAAAATAAATCGAAAACTTCTGGAGTAAATTGTCTCTAGTAAACTCGCTGTTTATTTCTCACAACGAATACAACATTTTGTTTAACTATACAAGATTGGTAATACATGGAGCTTAACTAGAGAATAAAATAAGAATAAAAACTACACAAATCTTCATCATTCAACAATTGACTGTCCTCAATAATATCTTCTTCCCTGTTATTCTGTGAAGGGTCGTTGGAGATACTTTTACTCTGCATTAGGCTATTTTAATGCTGTTTTACATAATCAGACCTTATATGTATTACAAAAATCAATTTAAGCAATTTTTTGTAGAATATTCATTTTCTTCACCAAACACTGCAGCAAAATGTAAAAATCTGCAAATTGGCAAACAATAACACATATCACCATGCAAGCATACATATTTTTCAACAAAGGTCATCATGTTCTTAACTCCGACAATTCAAATCTACAGAGAAAATCATGAAATAAGTCAAAAGTATAAATGTTCTGTATAGACTTTATCGACAAAAAGCTTCTCTTAAAAAAAATTAGAAACTTTCAAATTGTAACAAAAAACGAGAGGATTATTAAAAAAACCTATTCTTTCACATCAAAATACTAATATTACCAATTTATTATAAGAGAAAAATACTGTACAATTAATGTAAAAGTGTAGTCAGTTCAAAGCACTTCTTCAAAATACTTTCAACTTAGAGGGTTTCTTCTTCAAAATACTTTCATTCCATTGCAGAACTTTATTTTAATTTTTGAACAATTAAAAAAGCATTAGCATTTAATAAAGGAAATGAAATAGATTGCAATTTTAAATAAAAAATAAATTATTTTTACTTATATCACTCTTTCTCTGACTCCATCACCTTACAATTTGTTTTGTTTCCAATAATTTCTTGCATTTTCCTGGTAATGAAGACCCATATTTATAGCATCTCTTGATTCTTTCAACCACGTTGGATTCCTGGTAACCATTCATTTATGACTGAAGCAATTTAGACAACAAAATCCCAGCAGGTATCTTTGCTGTAGTGAATAATAATAACATTCCACAATAATCTCGGCTATTTTTATTATTTTTAAAAATTAAAATAATGGAACCATTCTTAATATCAGATGGCACAATTTCGGAATCCACATATTTATAAAAAATTTTAATATTTTGAAGTTAAAATATTAGAAAATTTTCTCAAGGATCTCATCATGATTTACATTTAAAGATTGCAAAGAGCTTCTTTGACTTCATTAAGCTGAAAATGACCAGATAAAATGGATGAATAATTAAAAGTCAGTTTCTCAATTCTTGTCTCACTGTTTTTAAAATGTGGTGGTAGCCTTAAAAGTATTGGAATTATTAAGGAGTATAGAGGCTCATAAAATTGCATCACCTGATATTAAGGATGTTTCTATTATTATAACTTTTAAAAATAAAAAATACAGATAAGATTGTAACGATTGACTTAATAGTACCAAGTAATGTACCATCTGTTAAAAATTTCAGTTCTAAACGTCTGAAATTCCTGTTCTTGAAAGAGGATTAAACTTTGCCATAACACCCTCTAATATCTCTTTATTAATATAATAGTAGCCAACAAGGAAGTCATTCAGAAATTGCCTTTAGAAGAAGCAGCAGAATTACAGTGGAGAATAAAAAGTCTATTTGACAAGCAACAAAAATTGAAGTCAAATATGTCCTATGGTGAGAGGAAAGCAATTAAATCTCTCAAAGTAGTTAAATCTATAATTATTTTCCATGCTGACAAAGGCAATGCAACAGTTGTAATGGATACAACTGATTATGACAACAAAATACAAGAATTCCTCGCAGCGGGCCAATATAGAAAAGTGGCAAAAAATCCGATATCGAGTATAGAAACAAAATTCCAAGCATTACTCGGAGAGCATCACAGGTATTTCACTGGTTCAGAAAAAAGTAAAATAACATTATATTTCAGCAAAATTCCTCATCTTTATGACTTACCTAAAATCCATAATGATCATGTTTCATTAAGATCTATTGTTAGTTCTAGAGATTCACCTTCCCAAAATTTGTCAAGATTTCTTTTCAAAGTTCTAAGTCCTTTGGCATATAAGACCCAGTTCTTTGGCAATGATTCTAGACACTTTGTAAAATTAATCAAGACCATGAAAATTGAAAGAACTGACTTATTGATAAGCCTTGATGTGGAAAGTTTATTCACAAATGTACCATGTGAAGAAGCATTATCCATTTTAAGGAAAAGATTAAATGGTGGTAGTAATTTACAAAACAGAATAACTCTTCCTATTGATAGTATAATGGAACTATTATCACTCTGCATAAAAACAACCTACATTTCCAACAAAATCAAATAATGACTATGGTCTCACCATTGTCTCACCTGATGAGCAATATTTACATGGAAGAATTTGAAATCAAAGTTATAAAAACTACTCCATATCCACCTAAAGTTTGGGTTTGCTATGTTTGTTGTACGGTCACATGGTGAAGCACTGCTACAAAATTTCTGAAAACACATCAACAACATATCCCCTTCAATTAAATTTGCAATAGAATCAGAACAAGAACAAAAATTGGCATTCTTAGATGTTTTTGTGGCAAGACTCCCTCATGACAAAATCAAACTACAGTTTATCAAAAACCTACACATAGAGGAAAATACCTAGCCTATACACCCAATTATATTAGAAAAACAAAACATGGCATTATACTATCACTATGGAACAAAGCAAAAGAAGTTTGTTCAGAAACCAGTGATTTGGAAAAAGAAAAGATCTATTGTAACGGTCAGGTTTGTACATTTGCTCAACAGACTGAGAGTCCAAGCCAGAGAACCAAAAGCTGACCAAGTCGGGATAGTAATACCCTACGTCTGATCATACCTTAACTCTCTCACTCGTGCTTCCAAGTCAACCCATCGCGAATGACATGCCTGAGGTTACATTCGATACCTCTTTGATCACGTTCCAGCAATAGCAAAGCAGTAAAACATGAGACATTCCCCCCTTATTACATATTCTATTATATACCTTAACTAGTGATTCATAAGATAATGAGCAGGTAATGAGACTGAGACAAATTTATATTTCATAAATTTAATATAACAATAAATACTCAAGCATAGTAGGTTGTGTACAGCTAGCTCACACGCAGGTGAGTGGATTCTCAGGGTTATAAATAATAATACAAAGCAATGAATGCATGCTCAGAGTTATAAAACAATATTATTACAAGGCATTGAGTATGTTTTCTTAGGGTTCAAAATGATATTACAAAACAATAGACTCTTAGTAAGCTTATGTCACCTTTCATGTTGTAATTCATGCCATGTTTTATATGTTTGAAATCGGTTATAGTTAGCTAGAGTAATCGAGTTGATGGATAAATGCTAGATATTACTAATACGTTGAAGATTATATCATTGTTGCCAAGTTTAAAATATTATAATGACTAAGTTTAAGATTATATTATAAATATATTCAAAATCATATTATAGAGATTTGCGTGATATAATATTGTTATACAGATAAACGCATTAACTCAGATTCTAGGTCGGATCAAAGCAGAAGTCACTTTCTAGGGAAACTGAACTGAGATGTGGTGACAGGGGAACATCAGATTCTAGTGCGTTAGAAACTATACTATCAGATAAGTGCGGCTCGAATGCATTCTTAATGGGGTTTATTACCTAGTAAACGGTTCCCTAACCGATCTGCTTGCTACAATGGAAGAGGCCTTTTTATTAAGAACAGAAGATTGGCTTATGAGCCCTTTGGAAACACTTTGGTTTCGTTATACAAGAATAAATGTCACATTTGCCTAAACTTGCGAGGCGTGACGACAAAATACGAAGAACTGTCGCAGTGGCCTAAACTTTCGAGGCGTGCCTGGACGTGGAACAATCTTGAGATAGGCCATTATAGACATAGCAAGTAGATATGCATTTTTATGCAAATTAGCAATACATTCGCAACGCTAAATTAATATTTAATAAATTTAATTACGCCAAAATCTTAGCTTCTTCAGTGCTACTATCACCGGTCAGTTCATAAATGAGCTTATTAAATTATGCGCTAAAGGCGATAATGAGAATCTGATTTAAGGTTTTCTGTATAGTTACTTATCCTCTAATTAAACGAAGTTATAGCAAACTGGTTGTTAAATAATAAAATGTGAGTTATAAAATAGCTCACGCAAATTATTGATGTTTAAATAAATTACACATCTTAAATAATTCGTCAAAATAGACTTTACTAATAATGAAAAATGAGTTTTAACTAACGAATGCAAATCTATATTCTAAATAGCTTGCGTGAAATATACTTTTTCAAATAACTGACAAGATACATATTTTAAATCACTTACGCAAATATAATTCTTAAATAACTTGGGCAAAATCTGCGTTTTAAATAGCATACGCAATATATACGTTTTAACTAACTTTAGTAAACATTTTCATTTTATATAATATTTAGAAAAAATGCGTTTTAAATATTAGACGCTAAAGATACCTTTTAAATAACTTTAGCGAAACATTTTCATTTTCAATTAACTTGGGAAAAGATGCGTTTTAAATAATATACGCAAATATACATCTTTAAATAAGTTTATCAAAAGATTTTAAATAATTTGAGAAAAGATGCGTTTTAAATAATATAAGCAAATATACATTTTTAAATAACTTTAGTAAAAGATTTTAAATAATTTGTTCGATTCACTCTATCACAAATATAATTCAGAAAAGAGTCTTAGTTATATTCTTTATATCGCAATATTGATATAATAAAAGTAATTGCTCACTCCCTTCCCCCCCAATAATTTATTAACACACCAGACTCCGTTCTGATAAAAACACAGCATAAATCAATAAACATGAACTTAAAATATAAGAATTGCATAAAATGATCGATAAGATAATAATTTAGACATAAAAATTTATAGTATGGTTTTATAGAAACTAGATGTGTGTGATTATTTAAATTATTAATGGTCAACGCCTACTTAAAGTTATTAATGATCAAGCAAGAATTGAGTGTGTTCTAAGATTTAAACCATTTTACGATAAACATTTTAGTGGAACATTTAGAAATATTATAAATTATGTGATTTATTTAGCTAGCTTTCATTTAGTATACGTTTTAGTTAGGAAATGTAATATTTTGTAGAAAGGATTTACCGGAAAGTCTTTAAGGCCTTGTTCATTGCGCTTCTCTTTATATTCAGTCAGGCTGGGCTTCTCTTAGGTTTTAGTCTGGATGTAACTTCGTGAATTTATCTCGGTGGCAGCTTTCTCCATTTCTCTGATCAGGAACTATCTGGTTTCTCAGATACAGGTTCTTTCTCTTGTGATGGGCATGGTGAAGGTCTTCTTTCATCGGTAGCCGCTCGTGGAAGAGCAAACGGCTGTCTCTGTGTCTTCTAGCCAACGGTCATTTTATAGCAGCTTGGATGATGGTTTTTTTTTAGATTTAGCAGTCTAAACGGCAGGAACAGTTTTCTTAGTTAACTCGGGTCTTCGGAAATAAAATTTGGCAGCAAGCACAAATTTCTCAGCAACAAAAAAAATTAACACGGATGATTATATATGATGGAAGAGGTTAGGTTAGAGAGTTGGTGGCTATTTTGGGCCCCTTTTTATGCTGTATTTTTGACAGAAGTAACCTCCTACTTTGAGTCATGCTACATCACAAGATGACTAGTTCAAACTAGCCTTTAACCAAATATCCAGTTAGTAAAATATTAAGTATATCTAAATCTGGACATGGAAAGGCTCTATTGTTTTAATTGACGTCAGTTTTAAAAGATATATATTTTTAAGAGAATGGTCACAGGCAATTTGTAAAGATTTATGCCTGACTGAATATTATAATTGGTCTTGGTTATAATTTTTAAATAGGTCAAATTTTGGTTAGAGATTTATTTTTAGAATGAAGTGTTAAAACTGATAAAACTTTCTGCTTGTAATTTTAAGCGAACAAAAGAATTGAAAACTTGGAATTAGTCAAAATGAATACTGACTTAAATAATTATTTAGAAAGAAATATTGAAAACTAAGTAATATTATAAATTTAAATTATGCTGCTATATAGATAAATTAATTATACAGTTATGTTTATTTCAGTTTTAACAAATCTAACAACAGACTATGCTCGTATATAAATATTTGAGACTGTAATTTTATATTAATGGGACGATTATATACGCACATACTCGCAATATTATAAGCAAAGTTTTTTTAAAATTTAAGAAATACACGCCATCTGAGTACAACAAATATATACTATTATCAAAGATAATAGGTGAAACAGGTGTAACCGTTTCATAGCAATCCATTCCCGGACAAAAAAAAAAAAAAGTAAAAAAAAGACCTTTCTCCCCCTTCTATTCTCCTTTTCCCCTTCTTTTTTTAGTGATTCCACACAACTTTTATATATATCTTTTTTACTCATCTGGTCTACCTTCTTCAATCTCCCCTTTCCCTTTCTGGTCATGCAAGCAGCTAATACGCCAACCCCCTTGCTCTAGCATAGTTGAATATAATTAAGTAACGTAATATAATTGTTAAATATATAACTCTGTTTAACTAAGATAATAAAATTTGATTATTCTCTCGCTATATAATTTTTATTTTTAGTAAATAAGATTAAATATGATTATGAAGGGAATAAATAAGGTAACCTAATTCTAATGCTTAACTTTGTATTACTATATATTACAAATATGACTAAATGATTAATAAGATAAATTCTAATTAAAATAAATAAATTAAATATGAATGAATAAACGCCTAAATAAGCTAATATTACTATAGGTTATAAATATGAGTTACAAATAAATAAATATGGTTAAATATGTAAAACTAATTCTAACCATCCCTAAACTAAAAAAAAAAACTTAAATATAATTTCCCTATGTTGCTCTAAGAGTACTTCTAATCTGGTACGGTTTAATAAGTGTGGTTTCGAACTCCTTGTATTAGACTTTATGTAATTTAAAAGTAATTTTCTCCAGCTTTCATTTATCTGGTCTGTCCCTTTGTAGAGTGGGTAAAATTTTCGGTTCTTGGATAAGCGTCCGTTATTTGGAGGCTTATCTTTTACCCAAACTCGGTCCCCTACTTCGAACTGGCAAGTTGAATTCCGTTTTCTTTTCTTATGCGCGTCTGCACGTTTGCGGTGTGTTCGAGCCTGCTCTTTATTCTGGAGGTCCACTGTTTCATTTTTTATGCTTAATGCTACTGGAATGGCTGGTGGACCACTGTTGTCCAAATGAAGTCTCCAGGGTGGAAATCCTGTGTGCTCTGTTTTATTTATACTATGCACTATGAGGTCTCTTAAAGTGATACCGTCCAGTCTTTTATTTTTTTTCCAAGGGTTTGACTTTGGGTTCTCGATAGAGGTTATCTTATTGCTCTGACCATTTTCTTGGTTTATTATCCTCGCTATTTTCTCCACCTTTACTTCTGTCTCTGCTGAACCTCTATCTTCCACTCTGACTTCCATTTGTACTATCCTATCCTCTGCTTCTTTTCTTTGTCTGTTCCGATCTTCAGTTTCCCCCTTGTCTTCACTATCTAATTTTATTCTTTTTGGTGCTAATTCTCTATCACCTACCCATGCTGTCTCTTTCTGCTCCTTTTCTACCTTATCTACTCTCTCCTGCAGCTCCTGTATCTCTTGTACTCCATCTACACTTTCTTCTGTGGTTCCTTTGTTTGCTATCCCTAACTCAATTTCTAGAACTTCTACTTTTTTCTCTATTTCTGGTCTTATCTCTATCTTTATCTCTTCCTTTTCTGTCCTCACTTTTTCTCTAGCTATCTTTTCCTTTTCTTCCCTTTCAGCCTTATCTTTTTCTTCTCTGGCTATCTTTTCCTTTTCTTTTATATCTCTCCTCTCTTTTTCTTCCCTATCGGCCTTATCCTTGTCTTCCCTATCTCTCTTTTCTTTTTCTTCCTTTTCTTCTCTATCTCTCCTCTCTTTGCTTTCTTTATTCTGTATCTATAAGAGCACCTCCCCTTCTCTCGGTGTTTCCTCATTTTGCTTTTTACATTCAGATGTTAATCTTTCCATTCCTTCTTCTAGAGCAGGGAATTTCTGTTCTACCTTGTCAAACATGTGCTCTATATATTGATGCATTTCTTCTCTACCTCTTTTTTCTTTTTTTCCCTTTCTGCCTTATCTTTTTCTTTCTCTTCTCTATCTCTTCTTTCTTTTTCTTCCCTTTCTTCTCTATCTCTTCTTTCTTTTTCTTCCCTTTCTTTTCTATCTCTTTCTTCTCTATCTCTCTTTTCTCTTTCTTCCTTTGCCTCTCTATCTCTTCTTTCTTTTTCTTCCCTATCAGCTTTATCTTTTTCTTCTCTAGCTATCTTTTCTTTTTCTTCCCTTTCTTTTTTATCTCTCATCTCTTTCTCTTCTCTTTCAGCCTTATCTCTTTCTTCTCTATCTTTCTCTTCTTTTTCTTCCTGTTCTTTCATTGCCAACTCCATTACTAGCATAAGGATTGGTGTATCGTAAAACTCTACATAGTCTCTCCAGGTTTCATTTGGTTTTTATACTCTATGGTTGGTTTTCCCATGGTTGATTTTCCCCGTCTCAATTCCATTTTATTTTTATTATATATTTCAGTATTCTCTCTATCTTTGGATATGCTTCTCTTATTTTTTTAATCTGACAGCTGACTCGCCGTCTACTCCCCCAGAACTGACTACCTATAACTACCTCACTCACCCTTATTCTTTGCCCATATTTCCTTCTTATTATTTGCTACCTGCTACATTTTAGCTAATAATATAATTAAATATATAATAAGCACATCTAAATCATAAATTAAATTTTCAGACTCACCCAGCTTCTGTCTTGCCACCTGTGGTTTCTCCCTTAAGATTAAACTTTTTTTTTTTTTTTCAGTACGCGTGTATTTCTTTTTCTTGCCTGATCATGTGTATTTATATATATTTTTCTTGCTTGATCATTCTCTTGCTCATCCCCCTTCTGAATCACCAATTTATTTAAATTATTTACAAACTCAATTATTTATCAATTTTAATACTAGATTATGAGTTGTTTTGTTTAATTTATACATATCTTTGTCATACTGCAGTGATATTTGGAACGAAAAATATAATAACTCTACTCAGGGTTGTGTACTTAGTCTAAGCTCCACGTTGGGTCGCTAACTCTGGGAAAAAAAATATACCTATGTAACGGTCAGGTTTGTACATTTGCTCAACAGACTGAGAGTTCAAGCCAGAGAACCAAAAGCTGACCAAGTCGGGATAGTAATACCCTACGTCTGATCATACCTTAACTCTCTCACTCGTGCTTCCAAGTCAACCCATCGCGAATGACATGCCTGAGGTTACATTCGATACCTCTTTGATCACATTCCAGCAATAGCAAAGCAGTAAAACATGAGACATTCCCCCCTTATTACATATTCTATTATATACCTTAACTAGTGATTCATAAGATAATGAGCAGGTAATGAGACTGAGACAAATTTATATTTCATAAATTTAATATAACAATAAATACTCAAGCATAGTAGGTTGTGTACAGCTAGCTCACACGCAGGTGAGTGGATTCTCAGGGTTATAAATAATAATACAAAGCAATGAATGCATGCTCAGAGTTATAAAACAATATTATTACAAAGCATTGAGTATGTTTTCTTAGGGTATAAAATGATATTACAAAACAATAGACTCTTAGTAAGCTTATGTCACCTTTCATGTTGTAATTCATGCCATGTTTTATATGTTTGAAATCGGTTATAGTTAGCTAGAGTAATCGAGTTGATGGATAAATGCTAGATATTACTAATACGTTGAAGATTATATCATTGTTGCCAAGTTTAAAATATTATAATGACTAAGTTTAAGATTATATTATAAATATATTCAAAATCATATTATAGAGATTTGCGTGATATAATATTGTTATACAGATAAACGCATTAACTCAGATTCTAGGTCGGATCAAAGCCGAAGTCACTTTCTAGGGAAACTGAACTGAGATGTGGTGACAGGAGAATGTCAGATTCTAGTGCGTTAGAAACTATACTATCAGATAAGTGCGGCTCGAATGCATTCTTAATGGGGTTTATTACCTAGTAAACGGTTCCCTAACCGATCTGCTTGCTACAATGGAAGAGGCCTTTTTATTAAGAACAGAAGATTGGCTTATGAGCCCTTTGGAAACGCTTTGGTTTCGTTATACAAGAATAAATGTCACATTTGCCTAAACTTGCGAGGCGTGACTTGACAAAATACGAAGAACTGTCGCAGTGGCCTAAACTTTCGAGGCGTGCCTGGACGTGGAACAATCTTGAGATAGGCCATTATAGACATAGCAAGTAGATATGCATTTTTATGCAAATTAGCAATACATTCGCAACGCTAAATTAATATTTAATAAATTTAATTACGCCAAAATCTTAGCTTCTTCAGTGCTACTATCACCGGTCAGTTCATAAATGAGCTTATTAAATTATGCGCTAAAGGCGATAATGAGAATCTGATTTAAGGTTTTCTGTATAGTTACTTATCCTCTAATTAAACGAAGTTATAGCAAACTGGTTGTTAAATAATAAAATGTGAGTTATAAAATAGCTCACGCAAATTATTGATGTTTAAATAAATTACACATCTTAAATAATTCGTCAAAATAGACTTTACTAATAATGAAAAATGAGTTTTAACTAACGAATGCAAATCTATATTCTAAATAGCTTGCGTGAAATATACTTTTTCAAATAACTGACAAGATACATATTTTAAATCACTTACGCAAATATAATTCTTAAATAACTTGGGCAAAATCTGCGTTTTAAATAGCATACGCAATATATACGTTTTAACTAACTTTAGTAAACATTTTCATTTTATATAATATTTAGAAAAAATGCATTTTAAATATTAGACGCTGAAGATACCTTTTAAATAACTTTAGCGAAACATTTTCATTTTCAATTAACTTGGGAAAAGATGCGTTTTAAATAATATACGCAAATATACATCTTTAAATAAGTTTATCAAAAGATTTTAAATAATTTGAGAAAAGATGCGTTTTAAATAATATAAGCAAATATACATTTTTAAATAACTTTAGTAAAAGATTTTAAATAATTTGTTCGATTCACTCTATCACAAATATAATTCAGAAAAGAGTCTTAGCTATATTCTTTATATTGCAATATTGATATAATAAAAGTAATTGCTCACTCCCTTCCCCCCAATAATTTATTAACACACCAGACTCCGTTCTGATAAAAACACAGCATAAATCAATAAACATGAACTTAAAATATAAGAATTGCATAAAATGATCGATAAGATAATAATTTAGACATAAAAATTTATAGTATGGTTTTATAGAAACTAGATGTGTGTGATTATTTAAATTATTAATGGTCAACGCCTACTTAAAGTTATTAATGATCAAGCAAGAATTGAGTGTGTTCTAAGATTTAAACCATTTTACGATAAACATTTTAGTGGAACATTTAGAAATATTATAAATTATGTGATTTATTTAGCTAGCTTTCATTTAGTATACGTTTTAGTTAGGAAATGTAATATTTTGTAGAAAGGATTTACCGGAAAGTCTTTAAGGCCTTGTTCATTGCGCTTCTCTTTATATTCAGTCAGGCTGGGCTTCTCTTAGGTTTTAGTCTGGATGTAACTTCGTGAATTTATCTCGGTGGCAGCTTTCTCCATTTCTCTGATCAGGAACTATCTGGTTTCTCAGATACAGGTTCTTTCTCTTGTGATGGGCATGGTGGAGGTCTTCTTTCATCGGTAGCCACTCGTGGAAGAGCAAACGGCTGTCTCTGTGTCTTCTAGCCAACGGTCATTTTATAGCAGCTTGGATGATGGTTTTTTTTTAGATTTAGCAGTCTAAACGGCAGGAACAGTTTTCTTAGTTAACTCGGGTCTTCGGAAATAAAATTTGGCAGCAAGCACAAATTTCTCAGCAACAAAAAAAAATTAACACGGATGATTATATATGATGGAAGAGGTTAGGTTAGAGAGTTGGTGGCTATTTTGGGCCCCTTTTTATGCTGTATTTTTGACAGAAGTAACCTCCTACTTTGAGTCATGCTACATCACAAGATGACTAGTTCAAACTAGCCTTTAACCAAATATCCAGTTAGTAAAATATTAAGTATATCTAAATCTGGACATGGAAAGGCTCTATTGTTTTAATTGACGTCAGTTTTAAAAGATATATATTTTTAAGAGAATGGTCACAGGCAATTTGTAAAGATTTATGCCTGACTGAATATTATAATTGGTCTTGGTTATAATTTTTAAATAGGTCAAATTTTGGTTAGAGATTTATTTTTAGAATGAAGTGTTAAAACTGATAAAACTTTCTGCTTGTAATTTTAAGCGAACAAAAGAATTGAAAACTTGGAATTAGTCAAAATGAATACTGACTTAAATAATTATTTAGAAAGAAATATTGAAAACTAAGTAATATTATAAATTTAAATTATGCTGCTATATAGATAAATTAATTATACAGTTATGTTTATTTCAGTTTTAACAAATCTAACAACAGACTATGCTCGTATATAAATATTTGAGACTGTAATTTTATATTAATGGGACGATTATATACGCACATACTCGCAATATTATAAGCAAAGTTTTTAAAATTTAAGAAATACACGCCATCTGAGTACAACAAATATATACTATTATCAAAGATAATAGGTGAAACAGGTGTAACCGTTTCATAGCAATCCATTCCCGGACAAAAAAAAAAAAAAGTAAAAAAAAGACCTTTCTCCTCCTTCTATTCTCCTTTTCCCCTTCTTTTTTTAGTGATTCCACACAACTTTTATATATATCTTTTTTACTCATCTGGTCTACCTTCTTCAATCTCCCCTTTCCCTTTCTGGTCATGCAAGCAGCTAATATGCCAACCCCCTTGCTCTAGCATAGTTGAATATAATTAAGTAACGTAATATAATTGTTAAATATATAACTCTGTTTAACTAAGATAATAAAATTTGATTATTCTCTCGCTATATAATTTTTATTTTTAGTAAATAAGATTAAATATGATTATGAAGGGAATAAATAAGGTAACCTAATTCTAATGCTTAACTTTGTATTACTATATATTACAAATATGACTAAATGATTAATAAGATAAATTCTAATTAAAATAAATAAATTAAATATGAATGAATAAACGCCTAAATAAGCTAATATTACTATAGGTTATAAATATGAGTTACAAATAAATAAATATGGTTAAATATGTAAAACTAATTCTACCATCCCTAAACTAAAAAAAAAAACTTAAATATAATTTCCCTATGTTGCTCTAAGAGTACTTCTAATCTGGTACGGTTTAATAAGTGTGGTTTCGAACTCCTTGTATTAGACTTTATTTAATTTAAAAGTAATTTTCTCCAGCTTTCATTTATCTGGTCTGTCCCTTTGTAGAGTGGGTAAAATTTTCGGTTCTTGGATAAGCGTCCGTTATTTGGAGGCTTATCTTTTACCCAAACTCGGTCCCCTACTTCGAACTGGCAAGTTGAATTCCGTTTTCTTTTCTTATGCGCGTCTGCACGTTTGCGGTGTGTTCGAGCCTGCTCTTTATTCTGGAGGTCCACTGTTTCATTTTTTATGCTTAATGCTACTGGAATGGCTGGTGGACCACTGTTGTCCAAATGAAATCTCCAGGGTGGAAATCCTGTGTGCTCTGTTTTATTTATACTATGCACTATGAGGTCTCTTAAAGTGATACCGTCCAGTCTTTTATTTTTTTTCCAAGGGTTTGACTTTGGGTTCTCGATAGAGGTTATCTTATTGCTCTGACCATTTTCTTGGTTTATTATCCTCGCTATTTTCTCCACCTTTACTTCTGTCTCTGCTGAACTTCTATCTTCCACTCTGACTTCCATTTGTACTATCCTATCCTCTGCTTCTTTTCTTTGTCTGTTCCGATCTTCAGTTTCCCCCTTGTCTTCACTATCTAATTTTATTCTTTTTGGTGCTAATTCTCTATCACCTACCCATGCTGTCTCTTTCTGCTCCTTTTCTACCTTATCTACTCTCTCCTGCAGCTCCTGTATCTCTTGTACTCCATCTACATTTTCTTCTGTGGTTCCTTTGTTTGCTATCCCTAACTCAATTTCTAGAACTTCTACTTTTTTCTCTATTTCTGGTCTTATCTCTATCTTTATCTCTTCCTTTTCTGTCCTCACTTTTTCTCTAGCTATCTTTTCCTTTTCTTCCCTTTCAGCCTTATCTTTTTCTTCTCTGGCTATCTTTTCCTTTTCTTTTATATCTCTCCTCTCTTTTTCTTCCCTATCGGCCTTATCCTTGTCTTCCCTATCTCTCTTTTCTTTTTCTTCCTTTTCTTCTCTATCTCTCCTCTCTTTGCTTTCTTTATTCTGTATCTATAAGAGCACCTCCCCCTTCTCTCGGTGTTTCCTCATTTTGCTTTTTACATTCAGATGTTAATCTTTCCATTCCTTCTTCTAGAGCAGGGAATTTCTGTTCTACCTTGTCAAACATGTGCTCTATATATTGATGCATTTCTTCTCTACCTCTTTTTTCTTTTTTTCCCTTTCTGCCTTATCTTTTTCTTTCTCTTCTCTATCTCTTCTTTCTTTTTCTTCCCTTTCTTCTCTATCTCTTCTTTCTTTTTCTTCCCTTTCTTTTCTATCTCTTTCTTCTCTATCTCTCTTTTCTCTTTCTTCCTTTGCCTCTCTATCTCTTCTTTCTTTTTCTTCCCTATCAGCTTTATCTTTTTCTTCTCTAGCTATCTTTTCTTTTTCTTCCCTTTCTTTTTATCTCTCATCTCTTTCTCTTCTCTTTCAGCCTTATCTCTTTCTTCTCTATCTTTCTCTTCTTTTTCTTCCTGTTCTTTCATTGCCAACTCCATTACTAGCATAAGGATTGGTGTATCGTAAAACTCTACATAGTCTCTCCAGGTTTCATTTGGTTTTTTATACTCTATGGTTGGTTTTCCCATGGTTGATTTTCCCCATCTCAATTCCATTTTATTTTTATTATATATTTCAGTATTCTCTCTATCTTTGGATATGCTTCTCTTATTTTTTTAATCTGACAGCTGACTCGCCGTCTACTCCCCCAGAACTGACTACCTATAACTACCTCACTCACCCTTATTCTTTGCCCATATTTCCTTCTTATTATTTGCTACCTGCTACATTTTAGCTAATAATATAATTAAATATATAATAAGCACATCTAAATCATAAATTATATTTTCAGACTCACCCAGCTTCTGTCTTGCCACCTGTGGTTTCTCCCTTAAGATTAAACTTTTTTTTTTTTTTTCAGTACGCGTGTATTTCTTTTTCTTGCCTGATCATGTGTATTTATATATTTTTCTTGCTTGATCATTCTCTTGCTCATCCCCTTCTGAATCACCAATTTATTTAAATTATTTACAAACTCAATTATTTATCAATTTTAATACTAGATTATGAGTTGTTTTGTTTAATTTATACATATCTTTGTCATACTGCAGTGATATTTGGAACGAAAAATATAATAACTCTACTCAGGGTTGTGTACTTAGTCTAAGCTCCACGTTGGGTCGCTAACTCTGGGAAAAAAAATATACCTATGTAACGGTCAGGTTTGTACATTTGCTCAACAGACTGAGAGTTCAAGCCAGAGAACCAAAAGCTGACCAAGTCGGGATAGTAATACCCTACGTCTGATCATACCTTAACTCTCTCACTCGTGCTTCCAAGTCAACCCATCGCGAATGACATGCCTGAGGTTACATTCGATACCTCTTTGATCACATTCCAGCAATAGCAAAGCAGTAAAACATGAGACATTCCCCCCTTATTACATATTCTATTATATACCTTAACTAGTGATTCATAAGATAATGAGCAAGTAATGAGACTGAGACAAATTTATATTTCATAAATTTAATATAACAATAAATACTCAAGCATAGTAGGTTGTGTACAGCTAGCTCACACGCAGGTGAGTGGATTCTCAGGGTTATAAATAATAATACAAAGCAATGAATGCATGCTCAGAGTTATAAAACAATATTATTACAAAGCATTGAGTATGTTTTCTTAGGGTATAAAATGATATTACAAAACAATAGACTCTTAGTAAGCTTATGTCACCTTTCATGTTGTAATTCATGCCATGTTTTATATGTTTGAAATCGGTTATAGTTAGCTAGAGTAATCGAGTTGATGGATAAATGCTAGATATTACTAATACGTTGAAGATTATATCATTGTTGCCAAGTTTAAAATATTATAATGACTAAGTTTAAGATTATATTATAAATATATTCAAAATCATATTATAGAGATTTGCGTGATATAATATTGTTATACAGATAAACGCATTAACTCAGATTCTAGGTCAGATCAAAGCCGAAGTCACTTTCTAGGGAAACTGAACTGACACGACGCTGACAGGATCTGTCAGATTCTAGTGCGTTAGAAACTATACTATCAGATAAGTGCGGCTCGAATGCATTCTTAATGGGGTTTATTACCTAGTAAACGGTTCCCTAACCGATCTGCTTGCTACAATGGAAGAGGCCTTTTTATTAAGAACAGAAGATTGGCTTATGAGCCCTTTGGAAACGCTTTGGTTTCGTTATACAAGAATAAATGTCACATTTGCCTAAACTTGCGAGGCGTGACTTGACAAAATACGAAGAACTGTCGCAGTGGCCTAAACTTTCGAGGCGTGCCTGGACGTGGAACAATCTTGAGATAGGCCATTATAGACATAGCAAGTAGATATGCATTTTTATGCAAATTAGCAATACATTCGCAACGCTAAATTAATATTTAATAAATTTAATTACGCCAAAATCTTAGCTTCTTCAGTGCTACTATCACCGGTCAGTTCATAAATGAGCTTATTAAATTATGCGCTAAAGGCGATAATGAGAATCTGATTTAAGGTTTTCTGTATAGTTACTTATCCTCTAATTAAACGAAGTTATAGCAAACTGGTTGTTAAATAATAAAATGTGAGTTATAAAATAGCTCACGCAAATTATTGATGTTTAAATAAATTACACATCTTAAATAATTCGTCAAAATAGACTTTACTAATAATGAAAAATGAGTTTTAACTAACGAATGCAAATCTATATTCTAAATAGCTTGCGTGAAATATACTTTTCAAATAACTGACAAGATACATATTTTAAATCACTTACGCAAATATAATTCTTAAATAACTTGGGCAAAATCTGCGTTTTAAATAGCATACGCAATATATACGTTTTAACTAACTTTAGTAAACATTTTCATTTTATATAATATTTAGAAAAAATGCATTTTAAATATTAGACGCTGAAGATACCTTTTAAATAACTTTAGCGAAACATTTTCATTTTCAATTAACTTGGGAAAAGATGCGTTTTAAATAATATACGCAAATATACATCTTTAAATAAGTTTATCAAAAGATTTTAAATAATTTGAGAAAAGATGCGTTTTAAATAATATAAGCAAATATACATTTTTAAATAACTTTAGTAAAAGATTTTAAATAATTTGTTCGATTCACTCTATCACAAATATAATTCAGAAAAGAGTCTTAGCTATATTCTTTATATTGCAATATTGATATAATAAAAGTAATTGCTCACTCCCTTCCCCCCAATAATTTATTAACACACCAGACTCCGTTCTGATAAAAACACAGCATAAATCAATAAACATGAACTTAAAATATAAGAATTGCATAAAATGATCGATAAGATAATAATTTAGACATAAAAATTTATAGTATGGTTTTATAGAAACTAGATGTGTGTGATTATTTAAATTATTAATGGTCAACGCCTACTTAAAGTTATTAATGATCAAGCAAGAATTGAGTGTGTTTTAAGATTTAAACCATTTTACGATAAACATTTTAGTGGAACATTTAGAAATATTATAAATTATGTGATTTATTTAGCTAGCTTTCATTTAGTATACGTTTTAGTTAGGAAATGTAATATTTTGTAGAAGGATTTACCGGAAAGTCTTTAAGGCCTTGTTCATTGCGCTTCTCTTTATATTCAGTCAGGCTAGGCTTCTCTTAGGTTTTAGTCTGGATGTAACTTTGTGAATTTATCTCGGTGGCAGCTTTCTCCATTTCTCTGATCAGGAACTATCTGGTTTCTCAGATACAGGTTCTTTCTCTTGTGATGGGCATGGTGGAGGTCTTCTTTCATCGGTAGCCACTCGTGGAAGAGCAAACGGCTGTCTCTGTGTCTTCTAGCCAACGGTCATTTTATAGCAGCTTGGATGATGGTTTTTTTTAGATTTAGCAGTCTAAACGGCAGGAACAGTTTTCTTAGTTAACTCGGGTCTTCGGAAATAAAATTTGGCAGCAAGCACAAATTTCTCAGCAACAAAAAAAATTAACACGGATGATTATATATGATGGAAGAGGTTAGGTTAGAGAGTTGGTGGCTATTTTGGGCCCCTTTTTATGCTGTATTTTTGACAGAAGTAACCTCCTACTTTGAGTCATGCCACATCACAAGATGACTAGTTCAAACTAGCCTTTAACCAAATATCCAGTTAGTAAAATATTAAGTATATCTAAATCTGGACATGGAAAGGCTCTATTGTTTTAATTGACGTCAGTTTTAAAAGATATATATTTTTAAGAGAATGGTCACAGGCAATTTGTAAAGATTTATGCCTGACTGAATATTATAATTGGTCTTGGTTATAATTTTTAAATAGGTCAAATTTTGGCTAAAGATTTATTTTTAGAATGAAGTGTTAAAACTGATAAAACTTTCTGCTTGTAATTTTAAGCAAACAAAAGAATTGAAAACTTGGAAAGTCAAAATGAATACTGACTTAAATAATTATTTAGAAAGAAATATTGAAAACTAAGTAATATTATAAATTTAAATTATGCTGCTATATAGATAAATTAATTATACAGTTATGTTTATTTCCAGTTTTAACAAATCTCAACGGACTATGCTCGTATATAAATATTTGAGGACTGTAATTTTATATTAATGGGACGATTATATACGCACATACTCGCAATATTATAAGCAAAGTTTTTTTAAAATTTAAGAAATACACGCCATCTGAGTACAACAAATATATACTATTATCAA